>CM040404.1:106636870-106789860 GCA_022702515.1 Ilyophis sp. 1 JC-2022 | reverse complement strand
GGAAGTTCTGTTGTGTTTCTAGTCCGATAGGCAACTCTTCGAACGAGAATGCAATGGAGATTACAGACAAACTTTTGAACAGGATTATTTAACAAATTAGTAGAACGCATTCTATTCAAAGTTTTAAACCACTGTAATGCCTTTGTTTGAAATATTTACTGGACTAGCAGGACATATTTTGTCTGCCGACAGGGTACGGCAAAAGTTTAATCTTTCAAACATGTCCCACAGCTTGTTCGCTACTGGCTAATAACGCAGTTCTGGTGCGGTAAGCTTGAAGACTCACATTAAACATAAAAAATCTATATAGAAGTTCAAGAAATAACCCGGCTTCCCCTTTAACTATTGCTCCATAACCGGCTAATTCAGAGTCCAAAACATTCAAGAAAATAAGTTTAGTAAATAACTTAAATAAAGTAAATTAAGCAGAATGTAGCTACTTTCTTTCTCTCGGTGACTACTGGATGGCAGACGTAGCCTACGCTGCCTCGTAGGCTGCAAACAGTAGGCTAATTTACTGCAACTGGGCTACATTTAGCCTATGTTAAATTGTGTCATTGTTTTTGAAGCAAATGCAATACATGGCTAGGTAACTATATAGGCCTAGTTCCGGAGTTGGCTACGTAGTTTGGTGTTTATATGTTTTTACATGTGTTTATATATCTTTTTTAAAAATTATTAACGTTGTAGGCTATCTACTGCGAGCCATAGATTAGTCTCTTCTGTGTGAAGTTGCATGGTTATATCGCTTTTTACTGGCACATCGTTTTTGTCGGATGTTCTCCTCCTCATACATATTTATGTTTCTTTTCTGTGTTTTCTAAGGCGATTCATCCATTTCGTACCGATGATATCACCACCATTACAAAAAGTTTAATTGTAGGCTATCAGTACACCAGTGGTGTTTCCCATTGATTCTGTTTACATTGTGATTGGTCAGGCCAATCAGCTTCCGCAGCTTCCGATGGGAAGTTCTCGTATCAGCTTTAGTTTAGGTAACGCCAGTTTGTATGCGCCGACAGTTGTTCATATTTATGTGAACATCTGTCAAGCGAGATTAGTGTACCACTGCAGTTTTAGCAGGATATTAACATAACACTAATAGCCTGGACTCTATCTAGTAATGTTCGGGTCAGAGGTAAAGGCCTGGATTCAATCAACATTTGTTCTTTGACTTAACATCAAATGCGATTTTAAATTCCATTCTTCACAAACACCGTTTGGCTAATTGACTTTGTTAATTACTAAAGTCACCAAACTGTGTCTGTGAACAATGAAATGAGCACTTGCATTCTATCATAAATCAAAGCTAAGGACAATTCATTGCATTTTTGCCAAACACTTCCAGAAGGTGAATAGAACAGGGGAAATTGCTGATTGCTGCTGATTTACAGCAGCCCAACAAGAAGTGAATTAGCCACGTACGGAAAGGTTGCTGCTTCGTTCTTGCTTGTGTGGACACGGCACTTTCCGTCTTAGCCCCGCTTTGTTGTTTTATTTTGTTTTGCCTTTTTTTTAACCTGGCAGAACAACTGAGAACTCTGTTCTGTGTCACTCTGAAGACCTGGGGAGTCAAGGTGGGCGGGGAATGTTAGGTATGATGCAGCCAATCAGATGTAGGGGATGATTAGGTGACAAGTGGGCTCTCAAGTAGTACTGTGTGGCCTGTAGGGTGTAAAATAATCACTGACTCTCCTGTAGTACTGTGTGGCCTGTAGGGTGTAAAATAATCACTGACTCTCCTGTAGTACTGTGTGGACTGTAGGGTGTAAAATAGCCCTGGCTCTTCTGTAGTACTGTGTAAAATAATTCCTGCTTCAGCAACAGACTCTTGGTGCAGCGGTGACTGAAAAATCTAAATTGTCAGTTAATAGTTTGGTATAGAAAAAAGGTAAAACATCAAATAAATAAAAATGTAAACTGGTATAAATTATACCAATGTACAGTAGTATATAATTATTGTTCATTTGTTATTGTAACATAGCTAATTCTTCACTGAGTGGCCTGTACCTAATGTAGGTATAGATTTCCCCACATGAGCACATGATTGATGAAGAGTCATTGTTTTTCTATAAGAGAACTGACAACCTTTCCCAGATCACAATAAACACTTCTTAGTAAGAACCCAGCAGATATTTAAGGCTGTTTTTATGTATTTATTTTCTATTTTCTATTGTATTTAATATTTTGCAGTCAGTGTTTGAAGCCATATTCTCCTGGTTGCTATGATACAGTTTGTGCAAGATCTCTTTTGAAAAAGAAGAAAATAGATACATTTTCTGCTGCATACATTATAATAGATTCACTTCAAAAACAGCCCAGCGCGCTTGTGAGAATAACAAGTACAACAAACGAGATGTTAAAGGCATTTCATTTTTTATTTTTTTTTTTTAAGTAAATTTTTTAAATAAAGTAAATCCTGACCGCCTATGCCTACAACCAGGGCTCGACCTCTTTCCTGATGGAAAGAGGCAGTGAGCTTTGCCGCTCCAGGCAGTGAGCTTTGGAAATCCATCAAGCTTTGATTTGGTCAACAGGGCTCTCACCTCCTCCAACGCCTTCCCACACACTCTTTCCCAATCCTCCACCATTAGCAAAGCTGTGTGTGAAAATGGCAAACGTGATGAAAGGCCGTAAATCCACAGAGGGATGTGGATTATTCATCTTGGAATGACGGAGTGTTATTTATTTATTTATTTATTTATTTACAAAGTCAGGTACATCATTGGTTTGGGTTATAAATAATCTGCCCCGCCTCAGGTATCGCGCGCGCCATGTTGAGACTTCATGTTGCTGTTGATTTGCAGGAGTTTTGACTGTGTCAGTGAAAAATAAATCCATGATTTGTTCAGTTCAAAAAGTTAAATCCCTTCATTACTGACATAACAGGCCGATGAGTTGAAAGGAGCATTTCCAGAACGTTTCCGGCTGCCAGCAGTATGGCTAAGGGCCCAGAAGACGGTTTTCAGCAGCTGATGTGGATCGAGCATCTACACACAAAACCATGTCTGACTTTTCCCAAGGAGAGCTAAATTAATATAGAAGGGCAGATTTTGTACAGTGCAGTACATCTAAGAAAATGTGATTTGCTTTGTGTGTAACAATGCCGATCACTTTTAGTTTAGTGAGACTGGCTGACTGCTGTGATCTGGGGTTTACCCAGCACCAAATGGGCTTCTCTGTCCCTCCATTACTGCTTGATTGGGCCAGAAACCTGTGAAACTTGGATGTGCATTTCAGGAGGCAAGGGGAGGTTTTGCCCAATCTTTCAGAATATTTCAAAAATGACAAAAGATGTTTTGTCATTGCAAACTGTGAAGTGAACCAGATTAAAGATTAAATTAAAACTGACATTTTCTGTGATAGCCATCCATTTTTGCAATATAATTAGGATACATTTGGGAGTTTCTCTTTTAATTCTTTTTGAATAAATTATTGTTTATCACACTGCTTCCCATGCGAATGTTGTAAACAATATCCAATTAGATTTTTTTTCTTTTGAGTCTGAGCCCTTCCAGAACAGGCCCATTCTAATGCTGCCAGGGCCTGTCTGCTTATTTATTAATAACTCTTTATGGTGGAACATTCTAATGCTGATGCAACAATCACGACTGGCAATGAAGTAATGAAGCAATGGAGTTCTAGAACACTGACTGAATTTTGAAAAAACATTCCAAAAAACCTACTCTTCAAAGGGTTTTTTAAAAAATCCTGTTAGCCCATCAGTGCCCTTGGCAGATTGTTAAAAATAACTGAGCATGGCCTGGAATGAACACTGGCCTTGCCATATATCCGCAGGTGAATTTCTGCTATATAAACACAGAACTGCTTTTAGAACTTGCCATTACACCTGTGCCCAGGGCCGTGTCCAAGGGAGGGGTGGGAGGGGTGTGGGCACGGGTTGATAACTAACTGTTATGCATTGCTTAGAATATAATATTCACTAGCCTAGCTTACTCAGTGAGTTGAGGATAGTGGCAAGAGTCTCCGTCTGGGAGATTGGCTTCGTATGGCTTCTACATTAACATGCCAACCTGAGAGGGGGGATTCTTTAAAATCAGCTTAAATATGCTGCTACTTGCCTTAAATCACCCAGAGGAGCACTGGCTAAAGACAATCGCCTCATTCTCATAATTACATATCAGATTTTGAATATCTCCTTGCCATGTTAGAGCAATATGGCAGATGACCATATAATTATTTTAAAATAACATTACATTTTTTATCTATGACAGTGAACAGAGTATAGAGTTGTGTACTATCGAGAATAAGGTCATTTAATTTTATCCTGTTATGTTTGCTTGGGTTTATAATAGATAATAATAATAATAATAATAATAATAATAGCTCTCCATACAGCTCAAACAGATGGTGAGATTGTGATGATGATGATAAAGATCATATATGGCACACACTGTGAAGAAGAAGATAATATGTCATATCCCATAATGGTAAAGTGGAACTTTCTCCGTTTTTTTCTCACGTTTAATTATACCCCCTCTTAATACCTAGGCAATAATTTCCAAAACATTTTCTCTGACAGTCCCTTCTTTTATATTCTAAATATGATTTTTGAAGTGCTACTTGGCATTAAACGAGCCGAAGGGCAAACGCTGGATGATAATAACATCAAATTAATGAAATGTCAAGCAGATTTAAATTAGGCAAAACCATAGTAACGATACGCTACACACCAGGCAGAATAGTGTTGGATTAGGTTTAGCTCTTAGATTTGTATCAGCAGTAAAATGTATTTGAGTTCTTCATCATCGTCACCATCAGAATCATTATCAACGTCATCAGAATCCTATTCATCATCATCATCACCATCGTCATCCTACAATAAGATTGTTCTTCATTTTCACTCCATTCCAAGTAGGAATGCGCATGTTTACATGACAATCTTACAACAAGGCTCAGTACAGCACAGTAAAGCAAACATTTGCATGTGTGCCTTCACTGCTAACTCAGTCTATTTCAGCTGATAAAAGCAGTAGTATGCTTATATACACAGGATTATTGTTCTACCGGTCCTTATTTCTGTCAGTTTATCATCTATCGGTCTAAATTGCCTAATCTATCTACATAGCTATCTATCAGTCAACAGATAGCTAGACAATTATTTATTGTAGCCTAACCTGCTCACCTAACCCTAACCCAAACTCTAACCCTAACCCTACCCTAAAGCACACACAGTAGACAAGACCTCATTCCATCTCATGCCTCATGCTGGTTCATCTTTTTAAGCTCCTCTTGGAGAATAAATTACCCTTTTTAGAGCCCTTGTTGTGGTTCCATTAGTTTCCGGGAAACATTTATGCAAAGGTCATTCAACGAAACAGTCTACAAAAAGATTTTCTCAAACTTAATATTCTGCATTTTGACATCAAGCCACTAATTTCTGACAAATGTAAATACATAGAAAAATGAAAGGTTTGCAAGGCAAACAAGAGCTTTGTATAAATCCAGTGTCAGACAGGAGTTTGACAGGGAAAAAAAGCATTTCCACCAAGGGCCTTTGAACTGTGTCACACACAGATGAGAATCAGTCACAGGCCCATTCACAGTAAAAACAGCCTGGTCTCTGACTCACTCCCACAATGCACCCTTCCAGCACTCATGTTTAGGGAGTTATCTAATCTACAACAGAACAGAGATGTGAGAACCCATCCCAGCTGTGTGTGTGTGTGTGTGTGTGTGTGTGTGTGTGTGTGTGTGTGTGTGTGTGTGTGTGTGTGCGTGCATGTGTGTCATTTCACCCATCATTAAACAGTATTTTTTCCCTTTTGTGTTGTAACTGCCTTTCTGTTCCACCCCCCCCCCCAACACACACACACACACACACACACACACCGAGACATCCTGAGACACCCTCAGCCCCGCTCCCCATGCTACATAATTCTTTAGCTCCATAACATAAAAAGGCTCCATAAGAAGTGTTCTGCAGGATATAAGCCCATTTTATAAAACCCATTAAAAAGAGGAAAATTAAGCTCGGAGCCACCTCCTGCATTTTTACTCTCCGCTGTTGCTTCCTCCATAACCAGGAATAAAACATTTAAAAAGCTTTGGTCAGTAAGTTTTACTTCTTAAGTACAAATTGTAGCCATAAGTATTTTTTAAGACTGGTGCAGGTTTTGAAAATACAAGTGCCTGTTCGCCAAAATGGTGGCTCCTGTACACAGACACACACACACATACAAGTAACAAAGATTGTATACTGCCCTCTACAGGTATTTTGGTGATGTAGTTTAGATTGGCACCCTGCAGATTTCCACTTTATCCAATCAGTGGTGCAAATGTTAAATGGAGAGGCAATCGGATGTGAACTTGGAGTGAGTAGTGATTACAGAGCAGAAATCATCACATTCTGACCTCCAGCTTAGAATGGACATACTGTAATACTGTGGAGGGTGTAGTGTGAGTGATCTGAAGATAGGGAGCGCTGTGTGAAAGCCACAGGGGCCTGCATGCTGTATACGGGGGGAAGGAGAAAGGCTCTGTGTTGGGGGTGGGGTCTGTGTTCGGAGGAGGGGTTTGTGGTGGGAGGTGGGCCCGGTGGGGGGGGGAGGGGTTTGTGTTGGGAGGAAGAGTCTGGGTTGGGAGGAGGGGCCTGTATTGGAGGGAGGGGCCTGTGTTGGTGGGAGGGGTCTGTGTTGGGGAGGGGTTTGTGTTGGGAGGAGGGGTTTGTGTTGGGGGGAGGGGTCTGTGTTGGGGGGAGGGGTCTGTGTTGGGGGGAGGGGTTTGTGTTGGGGGGAGGGGTCTGTGTTGAGGAGGGGTTTGTGTTGGGAGGAGGGGTTTGTGTTGGGGGGAGGGGTCTGTGTTGGGGGGAGGGGTCTGTGTTGGGGGGAGGGGTTTGTGTTGGGAGGAGGGGCCTGTGTTGGAGGGAAGGGGTCTGGGTGCGTCCCAATGCTCAACAAATGTATCATCCTCCACGACCATCTCATCTCCTCCGTGCCCTGGAAACCAATCTTTGTGTCCTCCCTCCCTCCAATGTCCCAATATTGGAGGAAACGAGCGAAGCAGCGTCAAACTAGGCTCCTTGTCTCTTCCAGCGAATGATGTATCCTACTGCAGAATTTTTTTCACATTTCTGGGTGACATCATCATGCCCCTTGCCACAGAGATTGAAAGATGGCCGATGGCTTTGGCAGTAATGATGATGTGTATGCCTCTTGTGAATGTCCCCAAGATAATGATTCCCCAATACTATATATTTAGCCTAAAGTGTGCTTCAGTAGGTTATTATCACACATAGCATCGTACCCGAAGGTTAGATTGTCTATGGATAACAAAATGCCAGTTTGTTTTTGTGGCATATCTTACTGACAAATTCAGCAATTTAAGATGGAGAAGCAGGTTGTATGGACATTTCAGTATGGGAATACGCATTAATTAATTTATTCAACCAATCGTTTACAAATTATGTATTTAAATTTAATTTCAGATGTTACAGTGGCAAATAACTATTTCAGTGTGAACACTGCCACAATATGAACATTGGGAAATAATAACTCAGATAATATGAAGCAAAAAAATTGTTTCGCTAATCTACGGAAATGTAAAGAAGGGCTTTGTGTTGGGGGGAGGATTTTGTGTTTTTGGAGGGGGGGGTAGGAAAGGGCTGTGTGTGTGTGTTTCTTGGTGGGTGCACTGTGTGTGGATTTGTAAGCATGTGGGTGTGTGTGACTGAGCATGTGGGTGGGTGCGCACACACTTTTGGTTAGTAGTCAAGCGCAGGTCAAGATTGCAATGCCTTTGGCTTCTGTTCTGATGTGACATTGGCCCTCACAGCGACCAAACACAGTTCTACAGAGTGTACAATTGAACACTCTGCTGTAATGAATGTCACTTTTATAGAATTATTGACTGTCGGTTTCATTAGTGACTGTCAATTACATGATGCCATTATCGTCAGTGCCGACAGTGTCTGACTGCCATCAATCCTTCATAAAGCTCGCTGTTGACTGTGAAGGGCAAACGATAGGGTAAACTCAAGAGAGATGTAGAATCAAAACGGCTATACGGGTGGAGGGGGAAAAATTGGAAAAACGCAAAAATAACTAGGACGTCATTGTCAATTAGATTAATAGATATTTTTTTATTATTTATTATTACAGCAATTTTGTCCCGGGCTGAGTAGCCTACCTGGCAGACTTCCTCACCCCAGGACTGTTTTAAATAAATCTAATCCCATCGCGCCTTCTCCCCCCCACCTCGCCTGCGTATCCATCCAAGTCACAGGGCGCAGCCGTCAGCTCCAATGACCACGGGAAATAAACGTAGGCAGATCACGCACTGTAGTCGATTCATTGAATAACGCCACTTCACGTATTTTCTACATTTATATAAGAAACAGAAGCTATAGGCTATAGTACATAGTTACATATGTACTTTCTCCCCCAGGGCACTTGCCTGTTCATGAATATGCTCCCCATTTTCAAGAAGTCAGATAATGCAGCCCATACGCAGTGTTATATCATGACACGGTTATGCGTCAATTCATCAAAATATAAAGTCCATTCGTCATACAGTAATCTAGGTTGCTTGTCAACGCTTAATAAAAAAGGTAAAATATTGCATATTGCGTTGGTGATGTTTTTCTATACTGCAGGTGTTTGAACACACCTGTACGCTGAGCCTATTGGTCTAATGAGTGATTGTGTTTGTGCCTTAAGAGTGAGATGTTGCTTATTTGGAATCCAGCAGAATTTGGGAAAACTCTGCCATATCATGGAAAGCAACTCTGAAAGAATAAATGATAGATTATGTAAAAAATCGTAGATGAACCCTCTTTTCCTGTTTTAGTTACATAGCCTATAGAAAGGTGGGCTCATTCTCTCGACAAACGTTCGCAAACAGTATTATTTTCATCACCAATGTATGCATGCTTCAGTCTGTTGCAACTGTCCAAGCGCTAAAATGTATTAGGATGCGAACGCAATAACCTCAGTGTAATGATATGCATATTGACGACCACATTTAGTAACTAAAACAATTTTGAAAATATATTACCACACAGCAGTGGCCGATTAAAAGTGACGATACAAGGTCTTATCAATAGGTATATAATAGGCGTCAGGTGAAGGCAAGCTTGTTGACTAATAGCACCGCATAGTTGCTCATAGGCTACGTCTGTCTCAGCCACAGTATATGCGAATCATCAAATCCCACTGCACATTGAGGTTTCAATAACAGTCAGCATCTATGCGACCGTCCTGTTATCTAATCTCGGTCCGACGGTTTCAGTGTGCCTTCTTACGCCTCAGCACTTTCGCTCTCTGGCAGTCTGCAGTAGGAACGAAAGACCATTCTGAAAACTTACCTCCCAGTGCTTGTTTCATAACAAAATCCATGGCGATGGCTTTTCGTCCCTGTCTCCTGTTACTTCACGATCTCACATTCAGATTGACCAGACGAAGTACTCCTTTGTAGCCAGATCTATAAAATGAAATCGCAGTAAAAAAAATCAGTTCACCTCTCCTCCCAATAACAATGCACGGACCTTGACAAAAACTTTTCAAAATACAGTCACAATACAGAGCCATTTTTTTTAATTATAGCGTATTTTCCATTATTTACGATCTTATATCGGGGCAACGGGGTGCCAATCAGATCAACTGGTTTGGTTGAGACCAATTTCACCCCGTAAAATGGGATCAAAACAAAAAATTCAGTCGTAATAGTATCCGTGAAACTGTAAATAACAAAGACCGTGAAGGACACGAGGTCAGTGTACTGTAGCAGATAGCGGGCAACCTAACACAATCTAACATAATGACTATACACCGCACATAAACGCATCCATAATCATTGAATTCCATTAACATGTTTGCGAAAATTTCCCACGATGAATTAATGTATTTCAATGTATTACAAAAGCGAGAAAAGCTTGAGCTTTTGGGTGTCGAAGGATCTTAACCTAGCCCATGTAATGAGAGTTAAGGATGGCACGTGACATTGCAGTTTAAAAATGTCCCAGCTTGAAAATGTTTCGCTCTGCTGTTCATTTGTGACACTTGCTAGTATTCGTCCTTTCTTTTGATGAAGGACTGCAAGTTTTCCCAGAGTTTTAACGAAGAGAAAATTCTGCCAACGACTTCCGGAGCCCGGTAATCCGCTTCCAATGTGAAAACTTTGTATTGCCCAATTAAAAGACAAATCTGAAACGCCGGCTGAATGCGCAGCGGTTCAATCGTCAATATTCGAGACCCGGATGAGTTTAATAAATCTAGGCGATAGCCTTTAAAATTATATTTGCAATTATTGGCAACCACATCGCCTTATCTGAACCCATGGCGCTACTGTATGTAACCGATCTACAGTGTAGTCCTCGTACGCTGAAAGATTTCAGCACCGTCGCTAACGGAGAGCTCCCGTTTCATTCAGAGCTCAAGAAAAAACAAGGCATACATTTCCATGTAATATGCGTACCGTTTACCTGTCCAGACGACTTGTATCTGTCAGAAAGACGATTTAACTATCCAGATTGAAGTTCACAAAAAAAAAGCAGAGCGGAATATTTAGCAGCGCATCCCTGTTTTTTTTTCCAGACTAGAGGACGTCCTTGTTGCTTCCTGCACGGCGGCAGCACGAGTGTTTGTGAAAGGAACTGCAGCTGCTGGTGAAGGAACTCAGATCACATGGAGTTCTACCTTCCGAAACGTCCCACGTTCTAACAGGAAAAAAATACCAATCAATTATTTATGCCGCTCGTGCGTTTTGCGCCCTCCCCTTTCCTGCGATGGAATTTCCTGACTAGGTTCGCTAGAACACCCATGTAAATGGTTTGTGAGTCGTGTATCTATCGTACCTAACGTCTCTTTAAAAAATATTTATAAATTTAATTATTTTTAAAACGCTGTTCTGGCCTACATACAGGCTTATTTAAAAAACGAGGCTAGATTTCCTTTTCTCTGGGACAGGCCGTTCGAAGATTGTGATGATACATCAATCTTTTAGAACTTAGCTTCAAGGCGAGATATGTGCCACAGAGGGAAGCGAGACTTGATTTAAGCATAAAAGTAGCAACCATTCGTCTGGCAGTAATAGCTTCTGCAGTGCGCGCTGACCTCGTTTCGTCCTTGGGGTATTTAAAGGGGCACCCCAGCTTCAGTAGTTTACCCCCCTCCAAATTCCCCGAACAAGTTCAACTTCCGAATATGTCGAGTGTGCGCTGTGCAGTAATACAAAGGTTTACAATACAAAGCAGAATTCCCCTAACTAATCTTGATATATATATATTGATTTTTTTTGTCAAAAAATTTATCTGCTAAGAGAGGCGCACACCTTTCTCTCTACATCGTGCGTGGTGAACTGGGTAGGGGTGGCTTTAGTGTATGTAACGATGAAAAGATAGGGATCCCACACCATGTTGCTGGGGGAAAAAATGCATTTACGTTCTGCCGTAAGGTGTCGGCATTTCGAAGATGCCCAAAATTCTGTCAATTATGTGAGGTAGCCGTAATGGTTGGAAATGGTTTTCCAAAGGAATACAGCTCCTTAAACTGGGCAATGTCCTTTGCGGCGGGCCAGCCATATGCAGCGAGTCAACTGTTTTGATTAAATTCAATCATTTATATTACTGTAATTATTGTATTACTCTTATTTATTCTTACTGTTAAATAAATACCTGCTCTCTACGTTGTGGGCTTTTCTTGACAATGACAGCCGTCATCTTACTGATAGCGTGGCTTATAATATCTGCTTCCCATTTGTACGAAAATGAATATGCAATTACCATTCCAAAAATGTATTTTGGGATTAGTAAAGTAATCTATTTGCATGATCTCCTCCCACTATTTTGCAAAATAACGTAGGGATTCACAATTTTGCATATTCACTCAGGCTAACCCGCAAAAATGATATATCAGCGTATCTTTACATTTCAAATTTTAACGCGCGAAGTCCTCTTTGCACCTTGTAGTTGATCACCTCAGACGATTTTTTTGCGGGTGGTAGCCTACGAGTTTTACACGTGATTTTGTACATGCAAATCTTTAGTTAATCGACCCCCAATTCAGCAAGAACACACATTATGGGACTTCTATGTATACTGTTCCTGAGTTTTGGACCAGTGCTCATTGTGTCAGTCTGCTTTCTTGTAAAAAAAATAAAAAAAGCTCTTTAAGGTTTATTGGTGAATACAGTGTAGAGAGACAAGAAGAATAAGAAGCGAGAGACATGCGACAAAGGTTGTGCAGTTGGATTAAAACCGCCGATGTCGCATCTCGCATGCGGACAGTGCTCTACAGGCCACGCCACCCAACCTGGAGACACCCAACCTTTTCTGCTTTCTAAGTTGTGTTCAAGTTTGCCTATTAGAACATGGGCAGCTTTAATAGTCTTGTTTGTATTGCTCCTCTTATTTTTTAAAGTCCAATCAGACTTGATGCTCAGATTTTTTGTTTTCACGCTCTGATGCCCTTGTGCTGTATTTTACAGGTCTGTATGTTTCTATAATTTAATTCTGTGAGGTAAACATGTTAGTCTGACAAAATATCCACTGCTTTGTGTCAGTGCTGCTAAAGCGTGCTCTGTGAGGCATGTGTGTGAGCTGTTTCTGTAAGACCAGAAACATCCTTAGCTTTTGATGTCGGTATGCCTCCTTTGCTTATATTAATCAATATTAAATACACACAGAAAAACAGTTGGTGTAAATATAACACTGTTGGTGTAACTTTAACACCATAGGGTGTACATTTAACACCCTAGAGTGTTTATGTTTAGTTTATGTTGGGAAATAAAAATCATTATTTTCCAAGTTACCCCCTATGAAAGCCCCTTGGGAAAGAAACCCTGTCCTCCTGTGTCCAGTTAATGTTATAATGCAGGCCTAATATTTCCACTGCTTCAAGTCCATGGTGTAGGAAATGAGCCACTATGTGTATGTATGTTTTGTATGATTTTTTATGTTATGTGTTGTGCCAATCTGGTCTTAGTTGTATTTTCTGTTTCTCCTACATATTTTATGTTACAGTGTGTTCACTTTGAGAAATATAGGCATAGTTTGCTTAGCAAGTTAGTTGGCTATGGCTAATAGGCCTACAGTAGCGTAATTTCAGCAAACATTAGCTATGGTATGGCAAGTAAGCTGGCAGGGTGAAATGCTTGAGTGATTTAAAAAAAACATCTTTAAAATCATGGATTTTGGTGGCTTCTAAAGAAAGATTATTCTAAAAATGATCTATCATTAGTTGTAAACTAATCGCAATTAGCATTTATCTATCTAATGTGGTAAAACATACTAAACAATGTATGATTAGCAAGGGACTTTACAGGACTCACCTGTAAAGTTTTGCTGTCTGCTAGCTAGTTGCTGGTCAACTAACAGTTAGCTAGCGTTAGCAGGACAGGTTAATGTGCTGGCGAAAGTGATTCGCAGGAACCAAACGCCAATTCTGAGCGAATGAGCGAAATATTTCAACAGTAGTAGCATAATGCTATGTGATGTCAGCACAGTCTCATCTGTACTCATGCTGCTTCCTATGCATTGTGTTTGAAAATACAGCTATTACCATGTTGGCAGGTTCCTTTAATCTGTGGCTTTATTATCTATGTTCTCTAAATTAATTTGCATTGTGGATGTAGTCTTTTTATGTGAAGCTATGCCTCTTAACATGTTTGAGTGAAGCAGACAAGATTTAGCTCTTTTTCAAGAAAAGTGGCAGCAGTGTAGAAGCTAGTGTAGAAGTGAGTGAATAAGTGAGTGTCATTTTCAATAACCATAACAGCACAAATAATTGACATGAAAATCTTTAAATAAACATACAGTATTTACCCTAATATAAAGTGGAAGATTACTGAGCTACAAAAACTGATTTAGTGAAGTTTTAAAATAATCCCCCCAAAGTCTTTGAGTATACATGTCAAATTGCAGAAAATTGCATCATTCTTTTTTTTCTTTTTTCTGGGGAAGGATCCCCATGCCCCCACTCTAATTGTGCCCCCCCAGAATTTTGACTTGCATCACGCCTCTGAGCACTGATAAGGGTTTTTGGTAGATTCATTTCCTCAGTGAGCATAAAAGGCCTGTGCTATGAAGTACCCTCCCTCTCCCTTTCCCTCTCCCTCCCCCCATTTCTCTCTCTCTCTTTCTCTCTCACTCTCTCTCACACACACACACACACACACACACACACAAAACCTTGTTTCCATTTTTTGCAGTTGATTTTGTATATTGACTGAGTTGAAAATGGAGATGATCGTACTCCTGGTGTGCACCTCCCCACTCAGTGAGGCATGTGTCTGCATTTCGGGGTGGAGAGTCAGCAGGTGGTAGCGTGGGAGATGGGGTGTGATAAACAGGGGCTCGCTTTACATCCTGCCCAGATTCAGTTTCAGCTTTGATGGAAACCCGTCACAGAGCCACCACTCCTCGTCTCTCGTTTCTCGTTGAGCCCTTCCTCCGGCCAGGAAAGTAATTACCGGACATTAAATATTAGGTAACTTTTACATGCACCGACAGCCGGGGCCCTAATTAGCCTGTGATAATGTGAGCTTCCTCCGTGGGTCGAGCGTTATCACACCACGCACACTGTCTACCAGAGGGGATGTTCTGCAGTAGTCTGCATTACAATAACAAAACCCTTATGGCGAATGAAAAATAAAGAACAGCTCTGACTCATAGGGCATGTGGCTTCAGTGGAGTGCCTCCAATTTAAAGTCAAAAGTCAATGACCAGGACGGATCCTGACATTCGAAACGTCTTCCCTCTTCCTGTCCGTCTGTCGTCTCCCCAGTTTTTAAAGCCACCTTGAGGAGAAGAATTCTCTCAGAACGCATTGTCTAGCCGCAAGAAGCAAAACACGCCGACATGCATGAGTCCAATATGAATCAGATGCACTCTACCAGAGTAAAATGTGCTACTAATGTTCTACTCATAAAATACTACTCAGTTAAAAAAATATTTTTTATAAAAAATCATCCTCAGTGCTAGAGTGTATGAAAGCACTTTGGTGCTATGGGTTGTACAAATGGAAGCTGGAAAAAAATCCATTTGCCGTGCCATCATTGTGATTATCATATAGATGGATTTATTGTATATTCATGTTAATAAGGAGCAGCGGGGGAAACACGGATATCCCGCTCTGGAAAAGCTTTGGAGGGAACAGGTTTTTTTTAGCTGTTTTAGGCACATGCACAGTCGCCCTTCTCACCGTCTGAAAATTTTTTTTTCCTCTGCCGCTGCCCATCTCACTCTATCACTGTAAAGTTTAGCTGTCTTTACAAATGATCCTTATCGTTGGAGTCTGGCTGTCTGAAGGGCAGCTTTGCTAGTTCATGGAAACGACTCGTTTACCCGCGCCGCACTGCGTCCGCTGCTGAGCTGTTGATGTAATGGCCCTGAGACAGTGTGTGAAAAAGGCTTCCTGCACCCGCCACCAATCATGAGCGGGGTTTCCTCGGGGGCCCTGCAGGGGCTGAAATGAGAGGTCACAGAGCTCTGGGAAGATAAAATATCAGTCTTATTATCCCAGAGGAGCAGAAAAACAGAAGGCAATATCAAAAGCATTGACCTGGGGAAAGAACGCTACCCCCCTCAACACCGTCAAAAAATCACAGCAAGAGCAAATGGAACATTCATCATTCACAACAACACACTGTTTGTCCACAAGGTCTTCTAAGGTCTCGGTAGTCTCACATTGAGGTTTTTGGTGGAGGTGAAATGGAGTGTTCAATGGTATGTTTATTTGGTAACCCTTTCTTTAAATTATCTATGGTAAGAGTTTTATAATTCCTGCATAAGTACTACATAGCACCTTCATAAGCCCTACATAGACATCAAAAAATGCTTATGTCTGTAACTGCAAATAGGCTTATGGCGTGTGTCACTTGATATGTCATATAAATGTCACTTGCTGCATCAGTGATCGCCATTGATTGCCATTGTTCTATATCTGGTTATGAAGGTGGTATGTACAAGATCTAGTGTTACTTTAAAAAAAAAATTATATACATTTATTTATATTTGTCATTCAATCATTTAAGGTCAGCTTATCAGCTTATCAGCACTGCTTTGGAAATCTGTGAAAGAGAACTTTGGCTCTGAGACAATAAAAAAAAATTTCAACTCTTCCTGGTATTCCGACAGGCATAGTACTCAACCCTCGGAGAAAAAGGATTCATTTTATTTTTATTTTTAAATGAGGTTTTTATTGCTTTTCAGCTCTATTGGACAGCATAGTGTATAGAGAGAGAGAGAGAGAGAGAGACGTCGCGGGTCGCAACGAGCATGTGGACAATGCTCTTACAGGCTACCCCACCGAGACACCCCGATGGTTCATTTTCATCATGTATACTGAGCCCGGAAGAGGAGCCTGGTGCTTTGTGGTGCTATGCTAGGCTAGGCTAACGCTCCAGGTCACCACTACCCTTCACATTTTTATACGAGTGACGGTAACGACGGTCTTTCTCTCCTTTTGCTGAGGCAGGGATTCTGCGCGGTGGAGGGATATGGCCCCTGAATTTCCTCAGGGGCCATATGGAAACCGTGTACGGAAACTGCGGTGACCTCAGTCATTTCTCATTTACATTCTCACAGTCAGCGAGTTTTTGATGAGCAACACAGCAGCACGTGCGACACAATCCAAGACCACCCCTCCCTCGTTATGAAACACCTGCAGTCGCTCTAATGGGTAGGGGGTGAGTACGAAATACCTGCAGTCGCTCTAATGGGTAGGGGGTGAGTACGAAATACCTGCAGTCGCTCTAATGGGTAGGGGGTGAGTACGAAATACCTGCAGTCGCTCTAATGGGTAGGGGGTGAGAGGGGCAGAAATAATTCTTATAATTATAATTAATATTTTCTGCACTCAAATTGAGACATAATTTAATGAGTAAGCAACACACAGTTCATATGTGCAATATTTCATAATCACGTAAACTTTGCAGGATAAGCGATAAATCAAGATATTACCAATACAATGTAGTGTTTTATACATGTACAAATAAAGATAATAGAAAAAGAGATTTTAGTGCCATGGATATTCAGTGCATATCGACGTCTCTAAAACAGGGAGAGATGTGCTGCAACAGGGCTAAGAAAGATCTGGAAATAGTAAAATATTATGTGAATTTACTGCAATGAAAAATCAGTCATGCAAGCATATGCTGGTGTGTGTCAAAGAGAGAAGGACTAGGGGCAGTGTGCATATATGGGAGAGCATAAAGAAATGTTGTGGTGTGTGTGTGAGAGAGAGAGAGAGAGAGAGAGAGAGAGAGAGAGAGAGAGAGAGAGAGAGAGAGAGAGAGAGAGAGAGAGAGAGAGAGAGAGAGAGAGAGAGAGAGAGAAAGAGAGAGAGAGAGAGAGAGAGAGAGAGAGCAATTGAAGGTGCTTCATATCACATGCTTTTTTTTGTCATTGACAGCCAGTGATGGACAGTCGAGAACAATTCTTCTTCTCTTGAAACACCATGACACCTCCACCCCCCCAACCTCAGGTGTCAGGTACAGCAGGAATTCTGACACACAGGAGAGCTGTTTCAAGAAGAGTGTTTCAGATCAGGACATGCAGTTCATCTGGATTGCTACGTTATGAGAAAGATGTGCTTTGTCTTGTCTGTTCTGTAGTTACTTCGATGACCTTTCTGTATGCACTTACTGTATGTCGCTTTGGATAAAAGCATCTGCTAAATGACTGTAATGTTATGTAATGTAATCTAAATCTGAATCACCTGATTGGCTGAAAGCTAGAAATCAGGAAGTGACTCACTCCCGTTGTGAGAAAACTTCTTCTATTTTAAAGGGCAGACTATTAATGTGCCTCATCAATCTTTCCCCGAACCCCCATCCTCTATGACATCTGCTGCCTTGAAAACATTACTGCATCCTTTGTAAAGAAGCTTTAGAGTAACGGTCTTAATTATATTTTCTTTTGTGTCTAATTGGATGGTCCTCTGTAACCACTTGTCTTGTTTTATTTTTATTGTACCTGACAGCATTCATTTTCTGAATCTCTGTTATAGATGCTTACATGTTAAATGTACAAATATAATTTATCACTGCACAGACTTTTGGGTAGACAAAAGCTTTTCATAAATACAAATATATCATTATTGTTAATAGTTTTATTAATTTAGTTTTTTTTGTTAAGATCTTTGTGGACCTGCACAGGTGCAGAAGGAAAGATGAGATGCTCTCAGGAAGCAGTGTGGCAGCCAATCACATGCTCTCAGAAAGCAGTGTGGAAGCCAATCACATGCTCTCAGGAAGCAGTGTGGTCTAGAAATTGGGTGGGCTCATTTTTCAAGTGGGAGGCCTCCCGACCATGACCGAATGGGTGTGTTCTGCACTCGTTTTGCACAAAGAGCAGCTGTCGGACGTCGCCGCTTTGCCCACTGAAAACATAAGGCGAAAGTTGTGAATGATGTCAAATGCCAACGAGGGGTTCCAAATGAGCCATGCTGTTTTTTGGATCTTTTGATATGCTGATGATGTACGCTGCCGATTAGGCCACCCGTTTATACTCGATTCCAGCAGTGAGCTCTCCCCTCGCCCGCCACATGATGTGGGATAGACCGAAATGGTCAAAACCGCAGGAAAAAAACTGTATTCAGGCTAACGGTGTGTCCGAAAGGGCCCTGTCAAACTGCCATCTCGTTAACGTTTTTCATAATGACTTTCAGACGTGCTGCGCCCGCACGCTCTCACTAACCGCAGAGTGAGGGGGAAAAGCCACCCGATCGGTCTGATGATCCATATTCTACGATTTCACGCTCTGCTCTCACCTCAGACTCCATCAATCAGCTGCACTGAGCGAGCCATCAGCAACCCAGGCAAGCCTATCTTCATTGGCAACCCCAGGCGAGCCAGTGCTACGAGACAGAAGTGTGTCCAGGATTTTACAGAAAAGTACTAAAGACATAGGAGTGTGTCCAGGAATTTACAGAATTTACCAAGAACATAGCAGTGTAATACCATAAGAAATGTTAAATACATTTTAAAAAAGTATATTTTTACCTGTGTGGTTTGGCACAGATAAATCAGCTATTGTACATCCTGACTATGGCAGTGTTATCCCAGAGCACAATATCACATCTTAAATTCTGCCTCACAGTGATGGCAAGGCTCTATATCCCAAAGCTCAATATCACATCTTAAATTTTGCCTCACATCGCTGACAAGGCTCTATATTCCAAAGCGCAATATCACATCTTAAATTCTGCCTCACAGCACTGACAAAGCTCTATATCCCAGAGCGCAATATCACATCTTAAATTCTGCCTCACAGCGCTGGCAAGGCTCTATATCCCAGAGCGCAATATCACATCTTAAATTTTGCCTCACAGCGCTGGCAAGGCTCTATATCCCAGAGCACAATATCACATCTTAAATTTTGCCTCACATCGCTGACAAAGCTCTATATCCCAGAGCGCAATATCACATCTTAAATTCTGCCTCACAGCGCTGGCAAGGCTCTATATCCCAGAGCGCAATATCACATCTTAAATTTTGCCTCACAGCGCTGGCAAGGCTCTATATTCCAAAGCACAATATCACATCTTAAATTCTGCCTCACAGCGCTGGCAAGGCTCTATATCCCAGAGCGCAATATCACATCTTAAATTCTGCCTCACAGCGCTGGCAAGGCTCTATATCCCAGAGCGCAATATCACATCTTAAATTTTGCCTCACAGCGCTGGCAAGGCTCTATATCCCAGAGCACAATATCACATCTTAAATTATCCCTCACAGTGCTGGCAAGGCTCTATATGTTATGATCGGTGTAACAGGAACCCAATAGCAGGCAGGAATGCAGCAAAAACAAGGTTTAATTCAAAATCACAGTCCAGGGGGAAGTCAAGACAGGCAGGGGTCATACACGGAAGACACGGCAGAGGTACAAAATCGTAATCCAAAAGAATAGTCGCGAGAACACGTTCAGGGGTCAAAGCCAGAAATCCGTCAAAAACAAATAACACCAGAACAGACTGCAAAAACTAACAAACTCGGAAAACACTAAACAACAAAACACTCGGAAACAGATAAAACTCAGCACGGACTCGGAAACAGATATAGCACGGACTCGGAAACAGATATATTACTAGACAACTCACGTGAAAAAGAATGACGAACTCGCGACGAGGAACAAAGACAGCAGGTATATATGCAGGTGTAGACAGGTGCAGACAATTAGTATGAGAGCAGCAGGAAATGGAAAACAGCAAGAGAGCTAAGACATTTAACAAGGCAATTAGTAATTCGTTAGTAATTATCCTATCCTAGCCCTGTCGTTAGTGAATTAGTTAACAAGACAATGACTGGATACGTAAGGAAACACTAAACAGCTGTGGAAACGTGATGAGAATTAAATTTGTTAGTTTGTGTTAGTAATAATTCTATTAAACCCTGACATTAGTAGATTAGTTAACCACCCCGTGTTTAGCCAGTTAGTAATAATAAGTCCTATATAAATGTTAGTAGTGCAGGGTAATACAAACGAAGTGTACAGAAACGAAAGTAAAACTCCGTGAGAGGGAGCGAGAGATTCAGCACAGAACGCAAGGCTGCGGAAAACATTGAAAAGTGTATGCTAACGAAACTGACAATACTATACATGACAGAATAACAAAAACAAACTCAGAACATAACATAACCCCCCCCCCAAGGGACGGCTTCCAGACGTCCCCAACATCTCAAAACACTAAGCAGGGTGGGAGGTGGGGGACCGGAGGAGGGATAATGGGCAACGATGCAATAGTTCAGGGGGGTTGAAAAGTTTGTAATGTCCAGCATCACACAAAGCAGGGTGGGAGGTGGGGGACAGGAGGAGGGGTAATGTCCCGAATGCTGAGCAGGGTGGGTGGAGGGGGTCCGGAGGAGGGAAACTCGAAAGGCAGGTAATAGTTCGGGAGGGTGAACAGGACTCGGGGTGAAATGTCCGGGATGCTGAGCAGGGTGGGTGGAGGGGGTCCGGAGGAGGGAAAAACTGACAGGACAGCGGCGCAGGAGTGACCGCTCAGGCGGCCGGAGGCGCAGGAGTGACCGCTCAGGCGGCCGGAGGCGCAGGAGTGACCGCTCAGGCGGCCGGAGGCGCCGACAGTGCCGCTCAGGCGGACGGCGGTGGAGACAGTGCCGCTCAGGCGGACGGCGGCGGAGACAGTGCCGCTCAGGCGGACGGCGGCGGAGACAGTGCCGCTCAGGCGGACGGCGGCGATGGTGATGGCTGCACCGCTCAGGAGGGCGGCGGCGGCAACGGTGATGGCTGCACCGCTCAGGACGGCGGCGGCAGCACCGCTCAGGAGGACGGCGAAGGCGAAGGCTGCACCGACCAGGCGGACGGCGGCGGAGACAGTGCCGCTCAGGCGGACGGCGGCGATGGTGATGGCTGCACCGCTCAGGAGGGCGGCGGCGGCAACGGTGATGGCTGCACCGCTCAGGACGGCGGCGGCAGCACCGCTCAGGAGGACGGCGAAGGCGAAGGCTGCACCGACCAGGAGGACGGCGGCGGCGAAGGTTGCACCGTTCAGGAGGATGGTGGCGGTGTGGAAGGCTGCACTGCTCAGGAGGAAGGCTGCGACGGCTGCATCGCTCAGGAGGCCGGCGGCGAAGGTTGCACCGCTCAGGAGGATGGCGGCGGTGTGGAAGGCTGCACCGCTCAGGAGGAAGGCGGCGGCGTTGAAGGCTGCACCGCTCAGGAGGACGGCGGTGGCGAAGGCTGCACCGCTCAGGAGGACGGCAGCGGTGTGGAAGGATGCACCGCTCAGGATGACGGCGGCGGCGAAGGCTGCACCGTTCAGGAGGACGGCGGCGGCGAAGGTTGCACCGCTCAGGAGGACGGCGGCGGTGTGGAAGGCTGCACCGCTCAGGAGGACGGCGGCGGTGTGGAAGGCTGCACCGCTCAGGAGGAAAGCGGCGACGGCTGCATCGCTCAGGAGGCCGGTGGCGACGGCTGCATCGCTCAGGAGGGCGGCGGCGACGGCTGCATCGCTCAGGAGGACGGCGGCGACGGCTGCATCGCTCAGGAGGCCGGCGGCGACGGCTGCATCGCTCAAGAGGCCGGCGGCGACGGCTGCATCGCTCAGGAGGCCGGCGGCGACGGCTGCATCGCACAGGAGGCCGGCGGCGACGGCTGCATCGCTCAGGAGGCCGGCGGCGACGGCTGCATCGCTCAGGAGGCCGGCGGCGACGGCTGCATCGCTCAGGAGGCCGGCGGCGACGGCTGCATCGCTCAGGAGGCCGGCGGCGACGGCTGCATCGCTCAGGAGGCCGGCGGCGACGGCTGCATCGCTCAGGAGGCCGGCGGCGACGGCTGCATCGCTCAGGAGGCCGGCGGCGACGGCTGCATCGCTCAGGAGGCCGGCGGCGACGGCTGCATCGCTCAGGAGAGGAGACTAGCGGACTGGGCCGCTCAGGAGAGAAGACTAGCGGACTGGGCCGCTCAGGCGAGGAGACTAGCGGACTGGGCCGCTCTGGAGAGGAGACTAGCGGACTGGGCCGCTCAGGAGAGGAGACTAGCGGACTGGGCCGCTCAGGAGAGGAGACTAGCGGACTGGGCCGCTCAGGCGAGGAGACTAGCGGACTGGGCCGCTCAGGCGAGGAGATTAGCGGACTGGGCCGCTCAGGCGAGGAGACTAGCGGACTGGGCCGCTCAGGCGAGGAGACTAGCGGACTGGGCCGCTCAGGCGAGGAGACTAGCGGACTGGGCCGCTCAGGCGAGGAGACTAGCGGACTGGGCCGCTCAGGAGAGGAGACTAGCGGACTGGGCCGCTCAGGCGAGGAGACTAGCGGACTGGGCCGCTCAGGCGAGGAGACTTGCGGACTGGGCCGCTCAGGAGAGGAGACTAGCGGACTGGGCCGCTCAGGCGAGGAGACTAGCGGACTGGGCCGCTCAGGAGAGGAGACTAGCTGGCTCGGCAACTTGAGAGGAGGCAGGGAGCAGGACGGGACTGTTGGCGTGGAACGAAACGGGCCCGGAGGCCCGGGACCGGACGGGACCATAGGCATGGACCGGGGAGTGACAGGAGGCATGGACCGGGGAGGGACAGGAGGCATGGACCGGGGAGGGACAGGAGGCATGGACCGGGGAGGGACAGGAGGCATGGACCGGGGAGGGACAGGAGGCATGGACCGGGGAGGGACAGGAGGCATGGACCGGGGAGTGACAGTAGCCATGGACCGGGGAGTGACAGTAGCCATGGACCGGGGAGTGACAGGAGGCATGGACCGGGGAGTGACAGGAGGCATGGACCGGGGAGTGACAGGAGGCATGGACCGGGGAGTGACAGGAGGCATGGACCGGGGAGTGACAGGAGGCATGGACAGGGGAGTGACAGGAGGCATGGACCGGGGAGAGACAGGAGGCATGGACCGGGGAGAGACAGGAGGCATGGACCGGGGAGGGACAGGAGGCATGGACCGGGGAGGGACAGGAGGCATGGACCGGGGAGGGACAGGAGGCATGGACCGGGGAGGGACAGGAGGCATGGACCGGGGAGTGACAGTAGCCATGGACCGGGGAGTGACAGTAGCCATGGACCGGGGAGTGACAGGAGGCATGGACCGGGGAGTGACAGGAGGCATGGACCGGGGAGTGACAGGAGGCATGGACCGGGGAGTGACAGGAGGCATGGACCGGGGAGTGACAGGAGGCATGGACAGGGGAGTGACAGGAGGCATGGACCGGGGAGAGACAGGAGGCATGGACCGGGGAGGGACAGTAGGCATGGACCGGGGAGGGACAGGAGGCATGGACCGGGGAGGGACAGGAGGCAGGGACCGGGGAGGGACAGGAGGCATGGACTGGGGAGGGACAGGAGGCATGGACCGGGGCGGAACCAGAGAGCTGGGACGGAACTGGAAAGGAGAACTGTGACGGAACGGAACAGGAGAGTTGGAACGGGACGGAACAGGAGAGTTGGGACGGGACGGAACAGGAGATCTGGGACGGGACGGGACAGGGGAGCTGGGACGGCACGGGACAGGGGAGCTCGGACGGAACGGGACAGGGGAGCTGGGATAGACCGGAACAGGGGAGCTAGGACGGAACGGAACAGGGGGGCTGGGACAGAACGAAACAGGGGGGCTGGGACGGAACGGAACCGGAGTTCTGGGATAGACCGGGACAGGGGAGCTGGGACTGAACGGGACAGGGGCGCTGGAACGGAACGGAACAGGGGAGCAGGGAAAGGACGGAACAGGAGAGCTGGGACGGGACGATGAGATGATGGATCCTCCGTCAATGGATGGCCGAGCCCGTTGACGGAGCCGGGAACCATGACCCCACTGCTTACTCCTGGGGCCATAGCCCCGTGGGCAGCGGGCAAGGCGGGTACCATCAAAGGTAGCAGGTGGTGGGTTGTAGCTAGGCTCGGAGTCGTGCTGATCGAGGGAAATAACTCCGAGCCTAATGGAGTGGGAGCTGGGTAGAGGAGTCCGGGGTGATGGGTAGTGGTCGGCATGTCGGCGGGCGAACTCAGGGTTTTGGCCCCAGATCCCCATGAGGTATTCCTCATAGGAATCTGAGCCGAAGGGGTCAATCTCCATGGGAAAGGGGAGGCCTGCTGGGTCCCAGATGGCGAGTTCGTACTGTTATGATCGGTGTAACAGGAACCCAATAGCAGGCAGGAATGCAGCAAAAACAAGGTTTAATTCAAAATCACAGTCCAGGGGGAAGTCAAGACAGGCAGGGGTCATACACGGAAGACACGGCAGAGGTACAAAATCGTAATCCAAAAGAATAGTCGCGAGAACACGTTCAGGGGTCAAAGCCAGAAATCCGTCAAAAACAAATAACACCAGAACAGACTGCAAAAACTAACAAACTCGGAAAACACTAAACAACAAAACACTCGGAAACAGATAAAACTCAGCACGGACTCGGAAACAGATATAGCACGGACTCGGAAACAGATATATTACTAGACAACTCACGTGAAAAAGAATGACGAACTCGCGACGAGGAACAAAGACAGCAGGTATATATGCAGGTGTAGACAGGTGCAGACAATTAGTATGAGAGCAGCAGGAAATGGAAAACAGCAAGAGAGCTAAGACATTTAACAAGGCAATTAGTAATTCATTAGTAATTATCCTATCCTAGCCCTGTCGTTAGTGAATTAGTTAACAAGACAATGACTGGATACGTAAGGAAACACTAAACAGCTGTGGAAACGTGATGAGAATTAAATTTGTTAGTTTGTGTTAGTAATAATTCTATTAAACCCTGACATTAGTAGATTAGTTAACCACCCCGTGTTTAGCCAGTTAGTAATAATAAGTCCTATATAAATGTTAGTAGTGCAGGGTAATACAAACGAAGTGTACAGAAACGAAAGTAAAACTCCGTGAGAGGGAGCGAGAGATTCAGCACAGAACGCAAGGCTGCGGAAAACATTGAAAAGTGTATGCTAACGAAACTGACAATACTATACATGACAGAATAACAAAAACAAACTCAGAACATAACACTATATCCCAAAGCTCAATATCACATCTTAAATCTTGCCTCACAGCGCTGGCAAGGCTCTATATCCCAGAGCGCAATATCACATCTTAAATTCTGCCTCACAGCACTGCCAAGGCTCTATATCCCAAAGCTCAATATCACATCTTAAATTCTCCCTCACAGTGCTGGCAAGGCTCTATATCCCAGAGCACAATATCACAATATCACATCTTAAATTCTGCCTCACAGTGCTGGCAAGGCTCTATATCCCAGAGCACAATATCACAATATAACATCTTAAATTCTGCCTCACAGCACTGCCAAGGCTCTATATCCCAAAGCTCAATATCACATCTTAAATTCTCCCTCACAGTGCTGGCAAGGCTCTATATCCCAGAGCGCAATATCACATCTTAAATTCTGCCTCACAGCACTGGAATATCACATCTTAAATTCTCCCTCACAGTGCTGGAATATTACATCTTAAATTCTGCCTCACAGCACTGGAATATCACATCTTAAATTCTGCCTCACAGCACTGGAATATCACATCTTAAATTATCCCTCACAGTGCTGGCAAGGCTCTATATCCCAGAGCACAATATCACATCTTAAATTCTGCCTCACAGCGATGGCAAGGCTTTATATCCCAAAGCTCAATATCACATCTTAAATTCTGCCTCACAGTGCTGGCAAGGCTCTATATCCCAGAGCACAATATCACATTTTAAATTGTTCACATTTTCATTTCATTTGCGGTTAGATCTGGCCGCTGATGAAATATGTCTTCGCTTTTCACCCTCAAGCTCATGGAGTCTCTCTGTGTACTTTCAGTTTTTTGTGTTTGTTTAAAAATGCTCAATGTAACAATAAACTCCGATAGACTACTTTTAACACCAATAGAGTACATACAGTACCTGTCAGGTTGAATAATGAGAATTGTACTGTGAAGCCTCTCCTATAAGAGGACCATCAGGTCATTTGATTACTTCATAAGTTGGCTCAATACTTCAAACCTCTGAACAGCATATTTCATGAATTTAGAGCAAGGCAAGATTTGCAGCATGCGGTTTCTATGCTGGTCGTGATTCCTGCATCCCGGGTTTGGTTTTCTCTTCATTTTCAGCTGCTGAATTATAGCTTTATTTCACCTCAAACTGTAAATACGAACACACACAAAACAAATGCTTACTGGTGCCAAAGTCAGAGTTCATCCTGTTAGTCCTGTGTTAAACCCAGTTAAAACCCAGTGCTCAGAAATTATATTCAGAGGACATTATTTAGCAATTTAGTCATAAAATTCAGTTAAGTGAAGAGGTGACCAGGGCTTCCGTGGTTTGTTTCCTATATTAAGCGACTGCTGCCAGAAAGGGGGTGATACATTCGCGCAATACTAAGAAAACTGCAGGTGATGCACTCAAATAAATAGGCCATCTCCAGCTGTTCCGTTTTGTTTTGTTTGTTTGTTTGTTTGTTTCAAAAGGAAGTAGCATGACCTCTGGGGTCTAACTGAGTTGTTTAGTGTTGATGCACAAAATCATTCACAAGTAAGACTGTCAGTATGCGTATTTTCTGTGTTCTTATTTGGAAACTCCCTAACCAAGGCAAAGTGACGCTAAAGACCCAAGCACAGGAAATGGAACTGCAGACCTAAAAATATACTTGCATTGGTTTTATGGCAGTGTGCAATTTTCAGCATGTTCAGCGGCAGATCATTAAAATTATGATCAATAAAAAGTCCAGTATCAGAAATGCTCATGGGGACAAATAAACCCTCACAGTCTCAGTGACATTTTTTTTTAAAGTAAATTTATTTATAATTCCATTCAACTGTAATGTACTGATGAAGTATATGAAATGTTCATGAGTACTAAAGTGTTAAATAAATATTGGATTTGAAATAGAGTAGCCATGCAACAAATCGAATACAGTTTTTTTGTGACTGTTTATACTCATTTGAACAAATCGTATAAAAGAGATATTTTTCTACATGGCATATTATTTATCATCGTTATATAGTCATCTGTTTGCTTCCGGATGATGCAATGTTCATAAAAAACTGCTGTATAATCTTGTTCTGTACAATATCATTCCAATCAGGGGACAGTTTGTCCTGTCTGACAGTCTATTTTTATTCAAGGTTATAAAAACTTTTTAAATCACCAATTTTAGCAAAATGAATAAAATACAGAAGGCTTTCCGGGGGAGGAGGTATTAGTGTGGGACATGCAGGCTTTGAGTCTGAGCCTACAGAATCCTCAATCGGCTGCAAACGGTCACACACTACCAAGCACCCACTCCTAACCCAAACTGTCATCTCACAGAATTCATCATACCTTCATGAATTACCACACTGCATACACATAAATTAAATGACCATCCTCTCCCATTGGCTTTGATCCACTGTATTCACGCTCATCTTTTATTTTATTTTTTTCTGAATATAAATCACCCCCCCCCCGGTTTTATGTTCTGACTTAATAGGATGATTGCTATTCCAGGTTTGGCACTGCTTTCAGTCCGAGCCGCCCTAGCATAACCAAGAACCGCCATCATCCTGTCCTGTCATTGGTCTCTGCACTGTGGAGCAGAACTAACACCACAGAGCTTAAAATCTCACTGGCTGGCTCTGGCTGCCGCCGGGCGTAGACCCTGGATCACATAGACTTTCTCTGGGGCCAGTTTAACAGACAGGCCCTGACAAAATCAACATTTTTTATTAGCCTTGTGAGTGTTCTTTATTTATTTATTTATTTATTTATTACACAGATACAGTTTAATTTCAGTAGTCACATAAAATGTTAATGATTTTATTTGTAGATTTGTTTTGTTATTTATTATTCTCTATAATTAGATTTTTTAAAGCAAGTAATTTATGAAAAAAACAGTTATATCTTAAGCATTTCTCAAATGGTCTTATCCAGAGCCCCTTGCACAGATTACAGTTTTACATACATTTGTACAGCTGGATATGAACTGAAGCAGTTCAGGTTGAGTACCTCACGGGTACAATGGTAGTGCTCCTGCTAGGAATGAAACCACCACCCTTTGAGTTACAATCTCAGTTCCCAGACAATTATACTGCACTGCTGACCCAATCATATTATTATTATTATTATTATTATTATTAAAACTAGGTCATGTGTTTTAGTGCTCTGGTTTGGAACAGTACCATTCTGTTTCTGAGCCATACATTTCTGTTTCTATAGGGACCCAAGAAGCAAAAGCCAGACTCTAGATGTCAAGAGAGGTGGAAATCTAGGTTGAGAGATGTTTTGACATAAATGGACTACGTTAACCACAATATAGCTCAGATTTTACCTGGATGTAGCCTGGCTAAAATGGTAATTGCTTTTTTGAAAATATTCTGCGGGCTGTCTGTCAAATTAATATTGTGGCATTTTTGCATAATAGATAGGGAAGTTCTGCAGCTGACTGTGGGGGGTGGGGTTTAATATTTAGGTGGAAAAATATTCCGGCTAAATATTACATGTGGAAGCAGATATGTGCAAGTGGGTCACTTATATACTGGAATATTCACAACCCTAAGAGGGGTGCATTGCTGGCATTTTAAGGAGGGATATGTAAATGAGCTGCAAGAAAACAACAGCGTGTGATGAACAAAAGCTTCAAACCGAGGCCAAATGAACCACAGGAGCTTGTTTATTTTTATGGCGCCATTGAAGTGCCTTCCTCTTGAGATGTTCCTTGTGGCTGAGCATAATGGCACAGGAATCTGTGCTGTGGGCACAAAGCACCCTGGGAAATGACGATGTTACTGGGGCTAAATGCAGCCGAATTGCCTTGAAGTAACTGTGGCTTCTGTGGCTGGAGTTAATTTAGATCTGTGCAACAAAATGATTAATGTTCAATCAACTTTAGCAGTTTTTTTTTATATGAGGTCAACGGGGACAATGTGTACACTCTGAGACAGGAAGTTGAGAGTAGATGTTACACATTTCGCTGTTTGTCCTTCATTTCTCTCCCAAGTGCTAAATTTGTGCTGGATCCTGCTGGAACAGGATCCGGGACCTCTCAGTACTGCCTGTGTACTGGAGACTATTCAGTGGTCACCTCCCTCACATGGGCACTTTCTCTTCCAGTACCTCCTCATTTACAAATTTAGCACTATGTATATTAACACTAAGGCTGTTTCACAATTCTAGCATTGGTAGCGTCACTTTCCCTTAAACTCAATACATCCATTTACTCTAACAGCCAGCAGTATCAGAGCAGCAAAGTTGTTTCTTTTTAAATATCTTTGGGTTTTTTTTATGGTAATGGTGGTCGTAGTGGAGGGTATATTAATTTCAGCATGTTTATCCCTCGCTCAGAGGAAAGTGACAGATGTTATTTTGTGCCTTGTTTATTTAGTTTACAGCTAGTGACTGATCAGGGGTTAATATCTCATGGTTCCACTTGCATTGTGTATTCAACAAACATCAGTTCACATTACATATCAGTGACATAAAACCCATAGGCAATGTATAATGTAGTGCGGAGAGAAGGGCTAATGCACATCCAGAGGCTAGATTTAGTGAGGCCATTATGCACTGCAGAAAACATTTGGAGAGAGTTGAAGGGAAAAACAAATGGTCCTCATTCCTTTAAGTATTCCATATACAGGCAGGACTATTGCGGCAACGTTTTGAATTGGGGCTTGGCGAGTAAGTAAAACTTCCATACAGCCGGAAAATAAATGTGGCCTGCTGTTAAGAGCTGGACTAATTCAGAGATTGCCAGTCAATATCACATAGAAAACAAACACAGAAAAGGAGGAGGTATACTCGGTCCTACAGAGCTATTGCAGAGCTACTGTACACGGTATTCTCTGTGCCGTCTGTGTGTTGTCGTAGCCTGGATTAAGGCCTTCTACGTGACTCAAATGTTAAATGTACTGTTTTTTTTGCCATCAAAGAACAATTTGGCATAACTGTTGAACTTTTTTTGTTAGTTAAAGTTATACAGAAAAGTAATGACAGCCAGCGTCAGTGAACTATTATTTTCTTTTCCCCACTGCCTCAGTTTTCGCAGCCTGCAATGCAGTTGAGGGCCATACATGCATTATGGGGAGACTCTGCCCCTCCCCAGACTGTTACGACCGGTGGAACAGAGACCCAGTAGCAGGCAGGAGTGCAAAAAATTGAAGTTTATTGTCCAAGGCAACAGTACAAAATCAAGATCCAACGGGAAGTCAAAACAGGCAGGGGTCGATATCGGGAAGGCTCGGCAGAGGTACAAAACAGAATCGGGAGACAGGGTCGCGAGAACACGGACTGAGGTCAAGGCCAGGAAATCAACAACTCGAAACAAGACTAAGAAAGAAACAAAAACAAAAAACCTAACTACAAGACGAAACACTGACTCGGGAAAACAAACAGATATAGCTTACTCGGGGAAAACCAGGCAACAGACTACGCTTACCACTTTAGTGTGACGAACTCACAACGAGGGACTAAGACTGCTGGTATAAATGCATGTGTAGACAGGTGCAAACACTTAGCTTGAGAATAGCAGGAAATGGAAAACAGCTTGAGAGAACTGAGACACGTAACAAGGCGATTAGTAAATCGTTAGTAGTTATCCTATCCTAGCCCTGACATTAGTAGTTAGTTAACAAGACAATGACTGGATATGCAAGGAAACATTAAACAGCTGTGGAAACGTGATGAGAACTAGATTGTTAGATTGTGTTAGTAATAATTCTATTAAACCCTGACGTTAGTAGATTAGTTAACCACACCCGTGTTTAGCCAGTTAGTAATCATGCAAGTCCTATATAAGAATTAGTAGTGCAGGGTAATACGAATGAAGTGTACAGGAACGAAAGTAAAACTCTGTGAGAGGAAGCGAGAGAGACAGTACAGAACGCAAGGCTGTGGAAAACATGGAAAAATGTATGCTTCAGAAACCACAATTAATCAGGAAAATACCTAAATGACAATGAATACAACACAGACTCAGAACAATGGTCACTGAACGTGAGCATGCAGGTCCCGAAATCTGAGCTAAAGGAAAAAAACTGATCCTAGATCAGTGCTCCTTTGATGCTTATGAATATGGGGCCTGATCACCTGGTTTAAAGCCCCCAGACATTAGCTTATACTGAATGATATATGGGGACTGATATTGTGATGAAGTTTACAGACAAGTCTCTTTAATAACTGTTTTATAAATCGCTGAGCTGCTTAGAGAAATCAAATCTTAATTTTGAGGAGTCCTGCTTGCAATCATATTTTCACACTGTGATTCTCCACAGAAAACCCTCCAGAGGGAATAAAAAATGAAGCAAAAGCACTTTAGCCATTATGGTAAAAACTAGAAAATTATCCCCAAACCACTCCACAGGGGATTGAGTAAAACTCTTAGACAACAGCGTGGTGTTAAAGATTGCTAAATAATGACCATGCCAACACACTGAACATAAAAATTGGGTGTGAAAAAAAGAAACTGTACTTTTTCAGGATAAAAAAATGTAAGTACTGCACTTATCTTCAAGCAAAATTTGACATTTAGATGTATCATCTGATAATTCATAAAAGGGATTAACAGCTAAAGTGGATTTTTCAGGTTGAGTTCTGTCAAGTTCAAGGGGGAAAGGGACACGTGGAAATGAGCAAAATGTTAATTCTGCATAAATATCAGGAAGTATTTAATTACACACAGAGAGTTATCAACATGTGGAACAGCTTCTATCTGAAGTAATAGAGGCAGAGACCCTCGGGGTGCTCAAGTCCAGCAGAGACTCTCTGGGTGCTCAAGTCCAGCAGAGACTCTCAGGGTGCTCAAGTCCAGCAGAGACTCTCGGGGTGCTCAAGTCCAGCAGAGACCCTCGGGGTGCTCAAGTCCAGCAGAGACTCTCGGGGTGCTCAAGTCCAGCAGAGACTCTCGGGGTGCTCAAGTCCAGCAGAGACTCTCGGGGTGCTCAAGTCCAGCAGAGACTCTCGGGGTGCTCAAGTCCAGCAGAGACCCTTGGGGTGCTCAAGTCCAGCAGAGACCCTCGGGGTGCTCAAGTCCAGCAGAGACTCTCGGGGTGCTCAAGTCCAGGCGTCAAACAGTGCTGGATACTCTCAGTCCTCCAACTGATTTTTTCCCCTGCAATTAAAATTATTTATAAAAGTACAATTTTTTTCAATGTTATTAGCAAGCTACCAGAAAAGACTAGCAAAATGTCGGCAGGTCGGTTTGCTTACCATAGATACAGTTGAAGTCGGAAGTTTACATACACTTAGGTTGAAGTCATTAAAACTCATCTTTAACCACTCCACAAATTTCATGTTAGCAAACTATAGTGTTGGCCAGTTAGTTAGGACATCTACTTTGTGCATGACACAAGTAATTTTTCCAACAATTGTTTACAGACAGATTATTTAACTTTTAATTCATTATATCACAATTCCAGTGAGTCAGAAGTTCACATACACTAAGTTGACTGTTCCTTTAAATTAACAAAAATTCATATTTGGTCAGATATCCTTTGCATTCCATGACTTCCTATCTGTCTTCCTGTCTGTGACCCAACAACATCAAAAGACTCTTGATATATTATTATGGTACTCTTACAAGCGATACTATAACGTCTCTGCATTTGAATGGATCTCTATGGGAATTGCGGGATGGGACTAGATTTAGCTGTAAATTATGCTGGAACAGTATGGAATACATGATTGGTAAAATGGCTGTAAGTCATCAAGGGCCTGAGGTATCAAATTAGCCTCAAACCATCACTCTGCTGCCATATATGCAGTAGATATGGATGATGTTGTTGGGTCACAGGCATCAGGAAGTCATGGCATGCAAAAGATATGCGACCATTTTTATTTATTTATTTAAAGGCACAGTCAACTTCTGACCCACTGGAATTGTGATATAGTGAATTAAAAGTGAAATAATCTGTCTGTAAACAATTATTGAAAAAATTACTTGTGTCATGCACAAAATAGATGTCCTAACTGACTTGCCAACACTATAGTTTGCTAACATGAAATCTGTGGAGTGGGTAGAAATTCATTTTAATGACTTCAACCTAAGTGTATGTAAACTTCCAACTTCAACTGTATATAGTATCAAGAACGCTTTGTTTCCGTGGAAATTTGGACCAATGAGTGGTTTATGATGCATCAGCGCATTAACACTGTTTCTGGCGCAAGAATTACCTACCGGATCTATGTTCCAAATTATGGCCCTGTCACACTATTGCGTATCGTACTAGCGTATGCCAGCATATGAAAACTATCACTCATACGCTGATATACGCTGACATGCGCTAGGGGTACGTTAGGCATAGGTTGTATACGTTTCAAGCACGGTCGCATACGGTGGCATACGCTGGCATACGGCGAGGCACAAAAAGTTTTTTAAGCATGCTTAAAAATTTTGTGGGTATTCGGACGTATGGTTTATACGCTAGGCATACGCTAGGCATACGCTAGCCATACGCTGGCCATACGCTATTTTCAAGGGCTTTTTGTGCGTATGAAAATTCTTTTATGAATTTACATACGCAACTCATACGTTTCTCTCATACGCAATAGTATGACGCAACAGGGCCATCAAAAAGCCAGGAAAGGGCCCTTTCATTTAAAAAAAAAACGTAAATACGTAAGGGGACTGGTTATTATTTGTATTTGTATTTGTATCCGTTTTGTTCGCGTTCGTATACATGCTGCAAATGTCATTTTGAGACTGTTTTAGCTGCCCTATAGAAGTGAATGGAGAGCAACAAATACCCTATTCTGGATTATCACCCCAGGGGAGCACAGAGCAACTAATGAACATATTTTGCCACCATTTGGACTCATATCATGGCCAGGTAACTACACAACACAAAATTTTTGCAAATTTCAGTTGTTCTTTAAGTCTATTCAGTTTACAGTGGGATTAGAATGCTTTTAAAACATGTTTTTCTAAGAACATGTGCATTTTCAAGTACATACAAGCACAGGGCAGTAGATCCATTTGTTTTTTGTACTGTATCTGTCTGTTTGTATCCATAAGTCTGTTTGTATCCATTTGTCTGTTTTCTGTGTTGTATGTCTGTTTGTAGATCTGTCTGTTTACCGTATTGTGTCCATAGGTCCGTCTGTTTTAGGTTCGTAGAGGTCTGTGCGTATTATGAATTTTTCATCTGAAAGCAAAGGGAGATACTAACGGGGCCGAGCGGCAGATTTGAAGCTGTTTATTTATTTATTTTTCTCTAGTCATTTGGCATCATTCATGCCTCACAGCCCTGCACTTCTTAACACACCTATTTTGACCGGGTCATTCAGAGCCTTGATTGCTTCCAAACCGCACTGTGAACACATTTGTGTTTAAATGGATTTACCTGTCGCTCTGACTGCTGCCCACCACATTTCCTTAGTGTTTCTTTTCCAGTGTGTGGATGGGCTTCATGGTCTGGTATCCATTAAGGCACTGTTCCAGTGTGTGGATAGGCCTCATGGTCTGGAAATTGTTAAGACACTGTTCCAGTGTGTGGATGGGCCCCATGGTCTGCTAACTGTTAAGGCACTGTTCCAGTGTGTGGATGGGCTTCATGGTCTGGTATCCATTAAGGCACTGTTCCACTGTGTGGATAGGCCTCATGGTCTGGAAATTGTTAAGACACTGTTCCAGTGTGTGGATGGGCCCCATGATCTGCTAACTGTTAAGGCACTATTCCAGTGTGTGGATGGGCCCCATAGTCTGGTATTTGTTAAGGCACTGTTCCATGGAATTGCATGGAAAATATATATATATTTTTTGTAAATAACATCACTTACTGTGGTCATAGTGAGGATGTGCGTCTTCTCAGAATCTAGTGTTTTGTTTAAACCATTAATCTCATTTTTACATTAGATTTCATGGAGTGTGTTTATGCCTTTATTTCATCCGTTTATTCTGCTCTCTCATAAAAAGATGTGGCAGCAGTGCTTTGTTTCACTGAAGCCTACATAACCCTCAATGCCTTTTCATGCATGTTTACTTCATTGCATTTCACAGAAAAAATAACAGCACACAGGTGGTGGTGGTGGTGGTGGTGGTGGTTGGGGGGGGGGGGGGGGAGGTGTGTTCAGACGTTAGACTTTAAGGAGCTGTTGCTGTCAACGCCTAATTTAAGAAAATGTGTGTTAAATCACACCGATGTGTCATCGATATATTTGGGGAGGATGACAAATGAGAGAGAGATGAGAGGAAATGATGATAAAGCCAGTGAGGAAAGGAACACACATGGAAAGCTTTGCACCCATCTCTCGCTCTTCTGTCACGTCTGTCATGTTCTCCAGCACAGCGTGTGATTTTCCACACTTTCAGATGTGCGTGTGCGTGGGCGTGCGTGCGTGCGTGTGTGTGTTTGGGGGAGGGGGGGGTTTGGGACTGGAGCTTTGCTTTGGACTTGTCGAACAGGGGGAGCCTGCGTCCGGTTCTCATCTTTCTCATGTTTTTCCTGTTACGGTTATCGAATTCTCATCTGTACAGGCCTGAGTCATGGATTCCCTCTCTCATTGATTGCAGCCAGCTTGGGGGATGAACACAGCTGGGACATTGACTGAACTGCCAGCGATACTGCTGATAATGCACAGCTGTGGTCTTTGGTTTGCACTCTCTCTTCATCCTCTTTTTCTCTCTCACTCTTTCTGTTTGCACTCTCTTCATCCCCCTCTCACTCTTTCTGTTTGCACTCTCTCTTCATCCTCTTTTTCTCTCTCACTCTTTCTGTTTGCACTCTCTTTATCCCTCTCGCTTTCTGTTTGTGCTATCTTAATCCCTTTCACTCACACTATTTCTGTCTCTCTCTCCCTATCGCTGTGTTCTTCCCTTTCTCTCACACACTCCCTCTCTCTCAGTCTCTAATTGTCTATCTTTCCCTCTCACTGTCTCACTACCCACTGTTTAGTTTTCCTCCCTTCCTCCCTTTTTTTCTGTCTATCTCTTACCTCCCAAGGAATTTTGCAAACACTGTGCAGCCATCACTCTTTGAATTTTTCAATTTCTCTGTGTCTTTCCACTTCTCTCTTCACCCTTCTGTAGTGTGAAGTTAGTGGTTGCTGTAGCCAGCACATAAGAACAATAATCAGAAAAGTGAGAGAACAATGGAAACTTAAAAATACTATTTTTTTATTCTTCTGACTTGAGCATCCATGAACCCACAATCCCTCGTACCCAAACGATGAACATAAAGGCCCCTGGGATATAACCAAATGACATAGTAATCAGGTAAACTTACCATTTGGGTGTTTTGTGTGTTTTATTGTTTATGTCAGAAAGGGGCACTGGGTATAAGAAACTCAATGAAGTGATTTGATACAGAGCTACCGTGTGTGCTGCCAACAGATGTACGTTTATTAGAACCAGTGTATGGCTGCTCACTGGATTTACAACAAAACTGCTCGCGATAGCAGAACAAAAGAGGGCCTATTACAGCTCTGTCTCCACATGCAAATCGCACTTCAGATGAAAATAAAAATGCTTTTCAACTTCAATCTTCAGGCACCGCAGGAGTCTGCAGTGTTTTCTTTTACACTCGCTGAGATTGTGAAACTCACAGAACTAGCCACCGTCAGCACAGCGGTCTGTTGGCCTGCAGGGAACCAGCACTTTGGCCATCTGTGAGCGGACAGCGGACAGCCGAGATAAGGGTCAACTGTTCAAATGACCCTTAATCGTCGATGGACGGTCCTGCTGCAAAACAGCGGCTGTCTCCAATGGCGATTTGATCGGTACTTCCTTGCCGGGATTAAATGCATTTGCTAGTTTACATGGTCGTACTCTTGTTGTCCTTTTAAAAAAGCTCCTCTCCAGTAATCAACACTTGTGTGTGAGGGCCACAGCGGATTTGATGCAGCACAGCTACCGATGGCATCCTCGCAATAATTCCAGTGGTTTCCTCTTGTTTTTCTTATTATTCTTTGGTCCTTAGAGTATCCCAGCAACTGATGTTGATTGTATAAAGAGCTGATCTTGCGTCTGTGTTCACTTAAACCCCCCCCAGGGTAAACCAGCCGTCCGGCTAAACGAGGTCATATTGGCACATCTGAGAAATCGCAGCTATTTCCACAGTTTGCCCCAAAGCAATAACTGAAGGAGGCTAAATACATTTTTCTTCATATTCCATCTTACTCACAGCTTTTTTAATATATTTTTGTAATGCATACCATTGTGGAATTCCCTTGGCGCGTTGTTCGGTGTGAAAGTATATGTGTTTAAACCCACACGCGCGCACGTATGCACACACACGCACACAAAGAATAAAGAGTGGGATCCGGTTGTTTGTAAGCGAAATTAAAAAGCAGTGATGTGAACAGGACTCTCACAGAGGCATCGGGCAGGGGGACCTGCAGGGCTGGCCTCTGCTTTCCAGGAAGTTGTGAGAGAGACGAGGCGCTGCGTGTGAAGGCCTGCGTGCAAAGGCCTAGAGCAGCGATCCAGTCATAACGCACTGCCTGAACCTTTCCTCCTCAGCCTCAGAGCTCAAAGGGGCTGCTTTTTTCTCCGTCAGATACCCCCGTGGCGACAGATGGCGTGTCTTTACTGTCCGTGATCGCCCAGCCTATTGTCGTAAATCATATGAGACTGGCCAAGCGAAGACTGTTGTCCGTGCTCATGCGTGTACATACGTTCATTCATCTACAGTATTAGCCCTGTAAAATAGCGTGGCTGAAATCAGTCTGTACAATAATAATGCAAAAAATGTGTTTCACAAATGTTTTCAAGTTTTCAATGGAAAAGTGAGAAATATGATGAGGCAAAGAGAACGAGAGTGAAGGAGAGTCAGAGATGTGGGCAGACGAGTGCCCGTACTGTAGACTGCATCACATAACATTGCCTGCTTTTAGTCACCTGTGTACAGGTATACAGGTTTAGTTTTATACTTTATAAATAATAAATAATATAGATAGTTTTTTTAAATGCAAGGTGGTGCAGTGGATAGCACTGTCACCTCATAGCAAGAAGGTCCACAGTTCAAATGCATGCAGGTTAGGCTAATGACCATGACCATGACCAGGAATAAGCGGATGGGTGGATGGAGGGTGGCTTTTGTACAGAACATCCACACTTCTAAGCCCCAGACACTCGCCAGGCCGCTAAACATGCTACTCAATACAAAGCTTCCATCGTGATCTATTGCAAAGCTACTTCCACCACTGAAATGTATCATTGTGTAAACTTATAATCCTTTTGTATAAATTAGTTTTGCACGGCCTTTTAAATGAAGAAACGACTGTAATCCACTGAAAGGTTGGTGAAAGCACATCCTGCAGGAGCAAGTGATGTACTGAATAGTCCCAGTTTAATCCAGCCTTAAATAACACTGTCTGCATGTAATTGGAGCCTTCCGTATAAGATATCAGGACCAACTGCGTCCTTTTTTTCAAAGTTAAAAAAAGCTGTTGTAGTTCGAGGGAAACAGCATGTCTATTTCAAACATGGCAAACAACAGGGGATAGATGTCTCATTTGTGTGGTATAACATTATTTTTTTGAGGCCAGGTTAGGTTGTTTGGTTCAGTTTGAAATTTTAAAAAGGTTTTTTCATGTTGTGAAAATAATAGTTTTATGATGTTGGTTCATAAACAGATATCTGCAGTAAAAAAGAGTTTGATGTGGAACTATTTACACCAAAGCCTTTGATATGGAGACTTTATCTCTCTTAGACAGGCAGAGTTGCTTTGAAAAGGATTCTCAAACATAATGCGGCGAAACACAAAAGTAAAAATGTGTCTCCTTCTTTTCTTGTTGAATGATGCAGTTACATAGACTTTTGTAACCTTATCGGAGTGGACTCGTCACCGCAGGCTCTTAGACACAGAACAGGCTGTTCAACCCCAGCTCAAGCTGAATCAATTTAGACCGCCAGGCATGGCTTTTTGCTCAAGGAGAAAGACAATTTGACTTATTTATTTACTTTCATAAGATTATCCCTGATGAAAAGTACTGTAAACCCAAAGCATGTCAAAACCAAGCTCAAAATTCTTACGGGTACCAATTGCGTGTATCGAGGATGGTTCTTTGTAAGAAATCCATCATGTTACCCTCTCTCCACAAAGACACTTGTCCTGGGTAACCTTCCCAGACCACACCCGCCTGCCTACCTGCCCACCTTGTCTTCGATGTGAATCCGAACGCCTCACATCAGGTTGATGGAATCCTGTACGCTCTATTTGAAATGGCCTCACTCTGACCGGAGAAAACCTGTCCGCCTCCCGTCTCTCCCTGGGAAACCCGTCGATTACACCAGCCTGTGTGCCACCGCCGGTTTACTGAAGCGTTGGTTTTCCAGCTGGGCTGACAGGGCCCTCGTCGGAACACAGATTGCTTTTGGAGAGACAATAACGTGGCTGTCGGAGTTATCAAAATCGAGCAGGGAGAGGGAGAGGTCGAGGGAGCGCTGGAACGTGATCGCGGACGCACACCTGTCCAGTGGTCCATAGCTCTTCTGAAACATTTGGCCTTCATAATTACAGTCATAATCTTGTCATAATGGTTTCTTTACTAATGCCTGCTGTTTATTTATTAGTGTCTGGTGGTTCAGGTGCTTGTTTTTTTCTTCATTACACACATTGTAAATGCTAGTGCTGTTTGTATAATTGTATGGCAGTAAGCTTAGATAAACACCTCATCAACCCATGAAAGCTGAAGAACTAATCAGGATGTGTAAATGTCAGAAGATGTCCGACTGATATATTAGCGTTCTGGAAAAAAATGTCAAAAGGAATATTTTTAGCTGGTTGTACTGTAGTGCACACAAGCAGGGAATCAGTTAGCCATGATAAATCTGTTATTTTACTGTCTAATTATTTTGTGCTGTCCCAAATGTCATGGTCATGGTTGTGAGATATATGAGTAAATAAAGGCATAAAAATGGGAAGTACATACAGTAAATAATGAAATAAATAGATGCACAGCATACTCATACAGTTGGAAATTACTTTATGTCCAATTTATTCTCCCTGAAAGACCCCCCTTCCCCCCATCAGATGGGCCTGTCCTGAACAGCAGTTCCCCTCCCCCCACCTCTCTCTCTCTCTCTCTCTCTCTCTCTCTCTCTCCTTCCCTCCCTTTTTTTCTCCCTCTGTCTCTCCTCTCAGGGGTGTCGGCCCCTAAGGTCCTTCAAAATAGTTGCCACCCAGGTAGAGTCTCACGGCATATTTGTTAAAGGAGGCTGGATTTCCTGTTCTGGCCTTTTTTGCCACATCAGACGAAAGATTTGACAGACACCTCCAAGCCCTGCAGACCTCTGGTGGGAGGGGACCTGTACAGTTGGCTTCCCTTCTGTCATGGCTGATTTTGACACGGTCAGTGGTTCCACTGCGCTGTGTCCGCATCAGTTATGTTCCTGCCCTGCAGGGTAGCCAGGATCATCCGACATATTTCTGTCTGCTTTACGTTTTATTTTTTAGGCAATGTTGTGTGTTTCTGCTCTTCCCTAGAGCGAACTAAGTAACATTTCTATTAACATTCATTATCTTAAAGGATAATTCAGTTTTTTCTTTTTGAATTGGACCCATTTTTTCAAACTATTTTCACCATGCTGATGATAGTAATCTTTCTCTTTCCAGCTTAGTTCACCCTGAGAAGCGATCCACTCTGCTTTACAATGGAGTCCATTGGGTCGTGTTTAGATACAGGTTCAATTTACCTCAAACAAGTCCAGTTTATCTAAACCTATTTTTTGGGAGTGAAAACGAGTATGAAAATTAGAATAAAATAAATATATTTTGTTGAATGCACTTTGAACTCGCAGAACTGACCTACCGTATTTACCCATTCTGCGCGCTAATGTAGAAAATCCTAATCGAAAACCTTTGGGGGGTGGGATGAGACACAGGCATTCCACAACACAACAATCCATGTTGTACAAGACATGCAGTCAGCCAAACCTTTGGTTTTTGGGGAGGCATGTGGCACTACAGTGCTAATTGGTGGTAGGGCTAATCCTATGCTCCCTTGACTGGGGTTATTTGGGGGGGGGGGGGGTATAGGAGCACTCCGTGCCCTTGCCTTGTCAAACGGGGCTGGACAGGACGGGACGGGATGGGACAGAACAGGACGGGATGGGACAGGACGGTCGCTTCGCCACACTGCTCTCATCATCAGAGCACAAGGGCAGCTGAATCCATACGCATCGACAGACAGTAATTAAGAGCCTTATTTGTTACGCTCCGTCTGGCTGTAGAGTGCCAGCCAGGAAGGTCGTTCTCTTCCTTTCTCTCGCTCTCTCCTTTCCTCCCTCTCTTTGAGCTGACGTGTTTTGCTCTAATTATAGTCAGGGAAACAAAGTCTTGACAAGTTTTGGTGAGCTGCTTCATGAAGAACATGTGTGTCAAAACAAGTATACATTGGGAACCGCATTCAGGAGACCTCTATGTACTCATACATAGTTTTTTTTCAGTTCCATTACAAAGGCTCTTTTCCCCATTATGTATGAACATTATTTGTTATTGAATGTATTTATTTGATTATGTTTTTATTTGTCTATATATAAGCTAAAAAGAATAATACATTTTTCATTAATTTTTTAAATAAAACTTGTCAAACTACCACTAGAGAAGTGTTAGGGAGCAACATTTTGCACACACATGAGCACACACACGCATGCACAAACACACACACACACACACAAATGCATGTGTGTGTGTGCAGGGACAGGGTGTGGGGGCACCAAACGGTCCACAATTCTCATCTCCATGGCTTTCATGGGCACGTAAAGAGAAATAATCTTGAGCTGATTAAGTTCTTTATTTAAAAAGTAGTTTTTTTTACAGACCCTGCTATTTCCAATTTCTCTTTTTTATGCTTCCGCTAATAACCGTAGTCAGTGAAGTGGCATCTCTCTCGATGGGAGGCCAAGCAAACGGGTTCCTGTAATTAAACACGATCACGGTAAAAGTCGTCTGATTTGAATTACTGTCCCCCGTATGTCTCCGTTACCCCAGGAGGTCTCCCAGAAGAACAAGGGGTTGGGGGGGTTGTCAGGCCAGTCGCCTTAATTGTCTAAAGTGATTCCTGGTAACCGTTGGGCGATATCGCAGGATTGCTACGCAGAAATTATCAGTGTAAATGGCAATCTACCTGCATGGTGCCGGAAACGAGGACAGGGCAGAAACAAAGTAACTAAATATTGGTAGTTTGACCCCAATAGTGTTATAGGGGATAAGTCACAATATCATGTTTATCACTGCATACACCAGGGCTTTGTTATGTAATTTGTTATAAGCTGTAAAAACTGCCATGCATGCTTATAACCATGTTATAACATTACATTATAGGTATTTAGCAGACACTCTTATCCAGAGCGACTTACACAACTTCTTATTACATTTATCCATTCATACAGCTGGATATATACTGAAGCAATTCAGGTTAAGTACCTTGCTTGAGCAAGGTACAACGGCAGTGTCCTACCTGGGAATCAAACCTGCAACCTTTCAGTTACAAGTCCAGCTCCTTAACCATTATACTACACTGCCGAATGTATGTTCTATACTGTACAGATCAAGTAAAGCAGTACAACTATGTACATATGTCTGTACAACTAGATATACATGTACATATGCACAAAATCCATGTATGGATTATATCAATATTTAACATGTTTAAAATATAGCATATGTACATACTATGACTTTGATCTAAGGCAATAAAATGCTGTCTGAGTTTGTGTACTCTTCTTGAACCAAGATTTTTTCCAAAAAATAATCCTACCAGGTTACATTGAGGCTTTTAAGCACAACGCATATGTGAAAAAAAAAAAATTGAAAGGCATATTTCAATTGAAATGAAAGTCATTTCTCTTTTCCTTGTCTTTTGGAATGTTCTGCAGTTTTCATCACAAGGGAGTCTTTGCTCCAGAATGATGGAGGAACATGTGCTTTCATCTGTTCTGAAACGCAACCAAAGCACACAAAACAAGGGGCATATTTTATGAGAAACAGGAGGGTTTACGTTTAAGGAATTGCAAGCACTTTCAAGTTCTACACTCTTTTTGTTTCTGCTCAAGTTGAAAACCCCATCCCTGGAGAACATAGCCCTGTCTGTAGGCTTAAAGAGACTTCTTGATGAACCCAGGAAACACTTGAAAGCCTAAAACAAACTTACGGTTTTGAGATTTTTAAAAAGTTGGTAGATACAAGGGAGGATTGAAGATGTAGTGCTGTAAGTGGCAAATTGCTTTTTAAGGATACAGTGTTAGATATAGCACAGGTGGCAATTGTGAACCCATAGTAATAGCTATTAAAACCTGTCATAAATGCTAAGGTTTGCTGCAGTCTGTGGTTATCATAGCCTATCCCTGTCCTGCATTGACCTGACTGTGCTGGGCAGCCAATTGGCACGCCGTCCGGCATAGCATTTTCACGTGCTCCGACGCACGTTCAGTTTCCGTTTGCCCAAGACCAAGGGCACTTGGTTGTTGAAGTGATTTTTTTCTGTCACCGGGGACAAGTACTACCATGAGAAATCCACCCAAGCGACTGGCACTGAAGCGGCCCTCCGAGCATGTTAAACACAGATTTATATTTCTCTATTTCTTTTTCAAAACTGGCTGAGTTTAATTGAGCTGTCATTTCTCTGCATCGGCATACTGCAGCGGAGAGCACTTTAACACATGTGATGAGCTCATTTTTATAAACCCTACTTCTGTTTCCCCACTCTATGCCCTCTATTAACTTCCATCCATGAATGGGAATGAGAAATTTTGATTTCTGCCAAACATGCCAGTTTTTTGTTAACAAAGTTCATCTTTACATACAACCGGAACAAAATTGGGCTCTGGGTTGTAATAAAGTCCTTTTCTTTTTGGAAAATATGATTCTCAGACAGACTCAGAATAAATTGGCTTCTATTTCAGTTCTAGTTTCTAGTTCATGTTTTACTTCCTAAATCTAGTGGCAACGAAACCCGAAAATCACTTTATTTATTTATTGTAAATTTTCTCCTATCTGCGAGTTGAAGCTGAGCTGTTTGTGGTGTCACTTAATGATGCATAGTTCATCTCGTGCTAAATTTACCTTGCATGCATTGCCAGTGTAATTCCTTCATGACCACTAGGGGGCAGATGTAGGTAATTCCATGAGGATTACATAACTCCAGTCCTGGATGGCTGCAGTGTCCAGCAGAAACTACGGCCGTGACCAAATAGGACCCCTGTTCCCTGTTCCCTGTCCTTTGTCCATTGTCCACTCAGACCCCTGTCTACTATGTGCCCTGTCCCCTTACTTTGCAAGCAGTGTGCAAAACAAATCCCACAAAACTCTTTCCAAGCTAGCGAGGAAGTAGTTTTTAATATACATTTATTTTATTTTTTTATATTGAGAATATCAATCAATTTACGATTATGAATAAAGATTGAATTAACAAAAAAGTTGACTCAAATATGTGCCCCCAAAGGGGTTAAGGGATCGTATTCGGTCTCGGCATATGGTTTTCCAAGACTGGAGTTAAACCTGCAGACACAGCGCCCCCTCCTGGACTGGAGTTTGAAACCACTGCTGAACTGAAAGGAAATAGGCGTTCTTTGGCTGGAAGCATTTCTATGCTCTAATCCAGTGTTTTTCAACCTTTTTTGAGCCAAGGCATTTTTTTTTTTTAAAAAAAAAAAATGTGTCACACACCCACCAAAAAAAAGTAATTACTAATATTAAGAATAATAATAGGATAAATACATTTCTCACCACACCACCTCTCTCTCACGGCACACACACTGGTGTGAACTGCTCTAATCAACACCAGAAGGGGCAAAATGCCAATTTCACTGCAAAGCAAAAATAAATAAGTAAAATACAATAAATCTATAGTAATAACATCTGCATCACTTTCCTCAGCCACTGAAATGTTAAAAGGCCCCTCTATGTGATTAAAGTCCCCTTAACTGAGAGAGAAAAGAATCCATCTGCCGAAAGCGTTCATAGACCCATACCTGAAAAACTCTGTAATTATAGCCCTTATTGGAGTCATACATCATTGACTCACTTTCCCGATTGGCTGATGTTTGCCTGCGGATAGGGGTGGGTGGGGGGTGTAACTGTTTACGCTGCCCGAGATGACCACCAATGTTACAGGTCCTCAATGGTTACAATAATTAATGATTCATATTTTATTGATGGTGGCCCGTAGGCAAGAGTTCAGACCCTTTTGATTGATTTGATTTAATTTAATGTCTGGATTTGTGCCTCACAGAAATAGAAGCATACACTTCCTCACAAATGTATGTGCAAGGTGCAAATACCGAATCGCTGATACACGCGTACGTACACACCACGCATGTGTGCACACACACACACACATTTGTGTTTTCTGCACAATAAACCCTAGAATCCCTCAGAACCATGTAATTCTCTCCTCTCTTTTGTTTAGGAGTCTGTCCCAGCATGCATTGGGCGAGAGGCAGGAATACCCACAGAACAGGTCACCAATCCATCCAGAGCACACACACCATTCATTCGCACACTCATACCTACAGGTAATTTAACCAATTAGCCAACTTGCATGTTTTTGGACTGTGGGAGGAAACCAGAGTACCCACAAGAAACCAATGTGGACATGGGAGAACATGCAAACTCCACACAGAAAGTCCCTGTCCTGGATTCAAACCAAAAAATTATTGCTGTGAGGTGACAGTGCTATCCACTGCACTACCATGCCACCCACAGCATCAACAACGTATTATGCAAGTGTGATACCTGTGCGCTCTGGTTGACCTCTATGGATTTACACATTTGTCTAACAGTGCCCACATCTTCCACTCATGTTATACGGTCACACCTCTATGTTGTTGGGCTCTCTGTTTCTCTCTCTCAAGTGTTCTCCCTTTCTGTCTTTTTCTAACTCCTGTTGATCTTTCCGCACATCACACTCCCAGCATGAAATATGCATGCGGAGATTAATTTTAATCACGGGGACTCCAACTTCAAATTGGTTTAATAAGCTCTGTGTTTTTGGTGTGACAATTGATCAAAAAGACAGTAATTCTTTTTCCCCTCAAGAGCGTTTCAGTTGAAACGATTAAACTCAAAAAGCCATGTGCACAACATTAAATCTGGGCATAGCTGAAAATACAATTATCTGGTTAATTTTTTGTTTTTTGAGGTACCAGGCTTTTTCTCTGAAGGTCAACTCAGCGTCATCCATCAGGTTTAATGAGAAGAGACACAAACGCATATGTGGATGGATGAGAATGTCCAAACCGGAAAATCTGCCTTTATTTTATGCAATGATGTTCTCCAAGGTGTTGCTCCGAAACATTAGACACATTAACAATGGGTGAAAAGCAGCGAATGAAAGATATCCTACTCAGCATTCAGCAGAACTGAGAGTGGCCTGTGAATGAAGGTGGGGGGCGCAGGGTGGAGAAGAAGGAGAGGAAGAGAAAATGAATGTAGCAGAACGTATGCAAACTGTGACTCTGAACAATCTCTGCCTGCATTGCGTCTTCTAGTGTGAAACATATTGACTTATCATGCAGACTTATGATAAGACCCACTGCCTTATGTGTCTTATACTGTATAGTCCCCACCCCCACTCAGGTCATATGCAGGTGGGTTGTTGTTTTATTTTTCTGTCCACTGGCAACATTCCCAGATGGTGTTTTTCCATCCACATCTTCTAATTGGTCGATTCCAGGTACTTATGAATATTCATAAGGCAAGGTTGTGCTGAACCTTAAGACATTTTTTATTCAGCTGACAGCTGCACATATTTTTCACACCAGACCTTTTATTTTTTTTTTCTCATTTTGCATATTCATGGTTCTAGACGGTGAAAAATGATCTAATTTGTAACTAAGCGAATGGACTGTATGTTGGCCCGTATCATCACTCTAGTAAATTTCCGTGTTTATGAACTAATTTTTATGCTTCACTTATTTTATAACTGTTAACATCTTCTGACAAACAAGCAAAAAAAAAAAAATCCAAACCACGAGTAAATATAAATGTAGCAAGTTAACAGACTACATGGTACAACAGGAGAGCCAGCGACTATTTTGCACCCTACTGTCCTCACAGTACAACAAGAAAACCAGTGACTATTTTACACCCTACAGTCCACACAGTACTACAGGAGAGCCAGTGACTATTGTACACCCTACAGGCCACACAGTACTACAGGAGAGCCAGTGACTATTTTACATCCTGCAGTCCACACTGCACTACAGAACTCTCTCTCTCACTCTCTTGGTTGGTTAAAAACACATAAAGTTAGAAACTTTGTATCTAAGCAAATTTTAAGTATCTATCTGTGGTTTCAATTTTATTATGTATTTTGCATCTTTCACAGTAAATCTGTACAATTGGCTGTCAGCCTGCATTAATGTGTTTCCTTCCTCGTAAACACAATGATTAATCTAGAAATAAAACTTAATCTCTCAAGAGTCTTCTGTAAAAAGGTGCTGCACAATAACTTTAGTGTCAGGGCTCAGAAACCAGAAACCAGGTGCAGAACAAGCTTTAATGGGTGGTCAGACAGGCAGAGTTTGGCAACAGGAGGTGGAGTGGCGTAGGGAAGGCGAGACGTAGTAGCGGAACGGGCAGAGTTCGGAGCCGGGAGATCAATCTTGAAGAAGGGCGAAGAAAGAGGCAGGGACTGGGGCAGTGCGACAGGGACAGAGGGAGCCGGAGCAGAGCGGAGGCCCAGGCAGGTAAGGAACAGGACGGACAAGGAACTAGGAAAAAAACACTGGAAAAACCGCTGCATGAAGGCAGGCACGTAGACAATCTGGCCAAGAACAGGGAAAAACTAAAATACACAGGGCTGATGAGACACAATGAGAGACAGGTGTGCGGGAGTCACATTAGGAAACGAGAAACAGGTGCGGACAAAAAAAAGAATAACGGAACTGATAATCACGGAAGTGGGGACAACAGAAAACAAGGAATGGAATAGACGAAAAAAACACATAAACCTAAACACGAGAGACGTGACACTTTAGTATGATAAAAATACAAGCTGTTATATCTGGAAAATGTATTCTGGCCAGCACTTTTGTGACCATGCAGTTGTAAACATGCAATGCAACAGAGTATGATTAAACTGAACATGAATATGTGCATCAATCTGCACCTATAAAAAGTCATTACAGTGGCAACATATATGTGCTGTTATAAACATCGAAAAAAAAGTTTGGAAATTTGCGTTTGGTAGATTATTTCTCTGTTGTAACAATGCTTCTTGGCAATACATTTTATACCGTTGGAAAGCCTGTTTATTTCCCTTTTAAATGGTGCCCTATTTGTAAGGAACATGCATTTGTGGGATGTGAATATGCGCCCATGTAAAATTAGCCAAATCTTCTCTGCCAATGCCAAACAGCTTATTCTGCTGTTGCTAGTGACTCTTGTTTGGTGTTGTTTGGTGGATTGGATGATTGAAGTCTATCAGTTTTACAGTCAAATTTTACATGGGCGCAACCCACATACTCAGCTATGCTGCTCATCTCACAAATGCATGCTCCTTACAAATAGGGTACCATTTAAAAGGGAAATAAACAGGCTTTCCAACGGTATAAAATGTATTGCCAAGAAGCATTGTTACAACAGAGAAATAATCTACCAAACACAAATTTCCGAACTTTTTGTTCGATGTTTATATATATATATATATACATAGAGAGAGAGAGAGAGAGAGAGAGATAGAGAGAGAGAGAGAGAGAGAGAGAGAGAGAGAGATCTCAATATGGCATAGCATTTTCACTAGCCATATTTAACCCAGGGACTGTAATCAAGGGTTAACTTTGTGATGTCAACAACTACAACAACAGACAATTCACACGGTATTTATAGAATAGATTTATTAACAATCTCAACTGAAAATAAATTGGTCGATTAACTTGTTTTCAAAAAAAGGATGAAATGGTAAAATATTCTGGTCTATTAACATGCTGCTAATGATGAGTTATTGGAATTTTTGTGTGAACAAAACCATGAAATGATTTAGATTCAGAAAATTTTCAAAAAAAAAAAAATCTATATTTTAAGTATGTACTGTAGAAAAAAACAAGAACCATGAAGCTCCATATTATGTCAAGCTAACTTGTGGGAAATGGACAAACTGCACATTTTATTGGGACAAATTAGTGCTGTAGTATCAATCAGAAGGGACATGTTAAATCCACCCACACAATCCCGACAGGCCCTCTAACACAGCCTGCATGAAGAAAACACAATTACCTCTCCACAAATGTAGGGTTGATTCATTATTGTGTTTTAATTAGATTCTGGTGGCTTTTTCTTGTGGCTGGCTTCCCTTAAAATGGCCGTAAAGACAAAGACCAGCTCCATTAATTATGAGACGTTCCTCAGACTCTCGCCAGGGTTTGTTTGTCAAGAGGTTTTTTTCTTTTTATAAAAATTTAATTTGTGTCCAACATGAGGCTGGATTCTCACCCTGATTTGGAAAGTCCAATGGACTATTTGTAGCCACAAATATGCGCAAACCCCACTGCCGAAAGTGTAGACAGTCGCGGTTCTTCTCCGAACCGTGGTGTCACCAGCCCGCTTGTTTTTACACTGCAGCCCAAAGCCAAGCTTGCACTGAGCTGAGTCAGAGGAAGACCGAGGACTGCTTTGACATACTGTCCACAGGTGCCCGGTCGACCAGTGAGGGTCACAGGAAACCAATGAAGCTCGGACCCCTAACCAACTGAACTGTACCTTTGGCAACACAACTGGCAATTGCGCGTTGCCCTATGGAGCTACCTGCTGCAGTGGATATTGGGCACAGTCCGGATTTGATCTGGGACTGTGGGGCTCATCTATGTGCAACAGATGAGCCGAATGAGCCACACAGCAGCCTCTGAAGAGCTTTTTAATGCCCTGCTGTGTAACAGTGTTTCATTCAGTCCAGTTCACCAGCTCCCTCTCCTTTTCCTTCCTCCAGATATGTTCTGCTTTTTCTGGAAACTGCTTTTTTAATTCAAATTAAATTGTAAATACATAGAAAAGTACTAGGAGAATGACAAGAACACAGACATACACAAATCCACAAAGCTAAGTAAAAAGTACAAAAACAACTCACCTAAGAATTTCAAATGAGGTCAAAAATCCTGACTCAAGCTCCTTCTCATATCACCGTTCAAAGTACTCGGTGTAATATTAATTGTTTTTTTTCTCACATGAACCCAAAGTATAAAGACTTGTTTTTTTGCACTTGCAGAGTGAGAAAGTACAGAAGGCTGTATGTTATAATGGACACATGAGAAGTACAGCCATTTAAGGACAGAGATGTAGGGTCACACCGGCGTTGTGATAGTTTCCAGTGGCGGAGAATCAAACGCAACAGGAAATGAAGTTCAGAACAAGTCATTCACAAATGATGAGGACCACAAATAGATGATTCCCCTAAAGGTAGGAAAAGAAAAAAAATAATCCTAGAAGCTACAACAGCCAAATAATAATCAGCCCTGGAAAACAGGGCGAACTCGAAACACGAGTAAGAACACAAAACTAGGTCTCCCGAGCTCAATACTAGAGCTAACACAGGAAACTGAAAAAAAATTCAATATTTAGCTTATATCTTAAATCTTGCGTTTTTATAGAAACGCCCACAGAGCCAGGAAGGAGATGGCACCCAATCAGCAGTGTTAATTGGAAAGTTCCAGAGACTTCTTCTCTGGGACATGACTGCCAGCGGTTCGTATCCTGACAGACGGATTGTCTTATTAGCTGCTTCTCGGCGGAATCCCATTTGCCAGCCTGGAAAGGTCAGAGTTCTGTGATTTTTTCCACAGGGCTTGCTGTCGTGTCCGTTGAGAGATTTGGCTGATGTACAGGTTTGCTCAATTTTGATTGGATGACAATGACTCATTATAGCTCACATTACAATTGGATGAGATAGCGACAGCGATATGCAGAATACTGTATGTGGCTGCCAGTCAATCAAAAAATAAAGGTTACATATTTTTTATCGTGGTAACCTGCAAATTTACGCCCCCTGGAAACGACAGCCTAACAACAATGAAATTTCAGGAACTTTCCTGTTTTTTCCACAAGTAGAGTATGCAGTACCTAAGAGGAAATTAATAGGAAACGACGGCCTGAATTAAAAAATTACTTTGGGAAATTACTACATAATTTCAAGAACATTCCTGTTCTTTCTACAAGTAGATATGCTGTACCTAAGAGGAAATTAACGGGAAACGACGGCCTGAAATTAAAAAATACTTTCGGAAATTACTACATAACAACAGCGAATGTCTTGTTATTTCCTCTAGAAAGTATGCTATACCTCCAGATAGGTATTGTGTAAGAACCGATAAATAACAACAGAAACAACAGAAAATAAAAAAAAACGACTTGAGGAAATTAGGTCATAACGACAAAAAATGTTGTTTATTTCCTCCAGTAAATTATATACCTCCACGTAGTTGTTTTGAACAGTTGAACCATTTTTAAAAAACAACTATGTGGAGGTATTGTGATGGCAGGTATGCCATCCGCCAAGTTACGGCTTGGCAGGGCATGCCCCATACCTATACAGCACAGAGAGTTTGGCACTTTCCAGGGTTTTCTACAGAAGTAACCACAATGACCACAGACTGTCAGTCCTTAAAAACATTAACTTCTGACCTCATGTAACCACACAGCATTCAGATACAACTTCACACATCCACACAATAAAGCCCCTTGGGGGTTATTTTGTGGTTTTTCTCCTTCTTCTTCTTCTTCCCATTTTACCTGCCTACCCAGAAACCTCCACTACCTGCCTGCCTCCATACCCTCAAAAACAAATTCTCCCCATTGGATAACAACATCGCATACCTGCTCTCCCAAGCTTATCACCCAATAAAAACTCTTCAAACGAATGTGGACACATCAGACAAAACCGCTATATGGCTTGTAGGGGTGGGACAATGCACCGGTGCATCGCGGTGCATCGATCCGAATGTGTAAATACAACTGCATCGATCTGTAAGATTCGAATCGATAAGCATCGATTAATATCGCATTTTAAATGAATGTGCACATGTATTCATTTATTCAAAAATTATTTAAAATATATATTTCTAAGACACGACTACTTTTAAAACTGTTTTGACCAGCTTCAATCCATGTTTCTGCTCCAACCCCCACATAAGCGTGAGTTGAAAGTCGGGACAGGCGGGAATCAAGCGACTATGAGACGGACAGATCTGAGCGAAATGGCTAGCTGCGTGCTCGCTGAGTGCGACAACAGAGACAGAAACTTACAGAACTTGCGATGTTCCGAACAGAAAATCTGTGGTATGGAAGCATTTCGGGTTTAGAAAGAAGGAGGGTGTACTTGACAAAACCGCTGCAATATGCAAGATCTGCCAAGTAGAAATCAGATACACAGGCAACACCGCAAACATGATAAACCATTTGAGCCGACGATACACAATTAACGTGAAGGACAGCAAGCGCGTTAGCAAGCTAAACTCGGGAGTCATTGACACTTCCCCTGAGTTTCCTGGAGAAATTGCCAAACAGTTCTATTTTTTTGTATAATTGTTTTTATTAGTTTTTATACACATACCGTGTCCAGACAGTTAATTGTAAAGTGCTTTCTGATATTTAAATTTAAACCATTTTCTATTCAAAATCAAGTAGACGTTCGAGACAAACTAAAATAGTAAGACTATTTCCAATGTCTTACGTTTAATTAATTATTACTACGTTAACTGTCCGATTCACTTAATGAATGTCGTGGAACCTAGATACACCATACCATGCAGAAAACATTTTAGTGAAAAATGTATACCTGCTCTGTATGAAGAGGTGAAGAAAACTGTTCGACTGTCCTTGCAAAACGCTACGAGAGTAGCTTTAACTACGGATGGATGGGCATCTTGCTCCACCGAAGTTCTAGATCGTACTAAGATTTAGGAAAGTACTATGCATGACACTAACCTATAGGCTATTTCATTTTTCTTGCCCCAGTTTAGTAATTGTTATACATTTTGCCATTTTCATTTTGTAAATAAAGGAACTGTATTAGGGTACCATGTCTGACACTGTTTGAAAAACAATAACCTAAATAGGGCAACTTTAGAAAATACACTGTTAGTCATGTTTATTGCTGCATTATTTGCTGCAGACAGCTGCAAAATGTATGGCATGCCTTAACAATAAACATAATGCTGTGAACTTGGTGTAAGGTTCTAATTGAATATTTAATTACTGCTGAATGTATCGGTATCAAATCACATTAGCATGCGTATTACTTTTTTTAAAGTATCTAAATTAATCGAACCGAATCGAATCGAATCGAATCGTGGTCAAACGTAAGATATTATGATGCATCGAACCTTTGCCTAAAGAATCGGAAACGAATCGAATCGTTATGAGATTGAATCGTCCCACCCCTAATGGCTTGCCATGAAGCTGCTGTGGCCTACTGGTTAGAGTTGCTGCCTCTCACACAGAGGATTGGGGGTTTGAGCTGAAGAGGGCACAACTTTCTTTTTGACAAAAACAATGTGCAACTGTTAAATACTTCTCATTTATTACACTGTTATTTTCTCAGTAACAAACTTATTTTTATTGCAAAGGCAAAAGACGTTTCCAATATTAACTGTTCAATGTTTCACTTGTATTTCACTTGTACTACAGCGAAATGGTAAAAGTCCGACGACGCCACTTCAAGTAACGTTATGCAATATAGAAAGAAATCTTTGCTGTTGACACCGATAAATGGCCTATAGCCTATATCACATGACTGTACCTCTTTGGTCTTGTGGTTAGCGCCAAGTCTTAGTATTCAAGAGAAGTGGGTTTGCTACAGTTACAGTTAGCTACCGGGACAAATATGCATGCTAGCATACGCCTACCTATGTTTTCATTTCTTTATTAATTTGTGACAAAAAAACGTGCACTTCAGCTCTGTTCACTTTATGCTTTTCACACATAACACAATGTGACCATAAAATTAACTTTAAAAAGCCTACAAAGCACTGTCTGTACATCCTTAATTCCAACTTGCAAAAACTAGGCCTGCCTTTAAAAGTATTGATATCAAAATGTGGCCAAGTTACAACTAACAATATTGCCTATCATAGCTCACACAAATTAAACTAGCTCTATTCCAAAGCAATGCTATCCAAACTTTCCTAAATTCTTTCATGCAACTTGGCCCTGTGTTTTTTCATCTTACCATCTCAAAAAAATGTGGTCAATGAAACTGTAGCCTATGTGCCACATCAAACTGAAAGAACAATAATTTATAGTGGAAATAATCAGAGATTCACATGTGTTGCAATTACTACACTACAGGGTATGTTTGAACAATTGTCTGCATTCAGTGCTTTGGGTCTATGAAAAGCACAGCATGAATAAAATGTATTTTCATTATGTATTAATTCATGTATTTATTTATTTGGAATATTAGAATTTCTATAGAAACCTGTGTGGTCCTACAGAGCCTAGATATTCTTGTGTTCACAAAATTCTGTTTGCAAATAACATAACTATTATTATGTTAAAAAATTTGTACTATTACTTATTTGGCATCATCTGACCCACACACATACAGTAGGCTACATTGACAGGGTGAACATGTCTGGATAGGTTTGTAAAAATGCTATATGTAGGCTATTTTCAACGTCAACGTCATTCAACGTCATTTTATATTTCTTGGTGTACATGTCTGTTTGTGAATCTGTAGCAGCAGCGAACATTTTAAAACCTGTACATTTTCTAAAGTAAACTTTACAACAAAGTACAAACATATACTTTCTGGTGTGTAATTATTTGTCAACTGTTTAACGATTGATTGAAATGATATGTTGTTGCGTTTTTGTTATTTGACATTTAAAGTTTGAATGATCACAATCTCTTCACATGCTGAGATGAAAAAACACAGGGCCAATTTTCTTGAAAAAATTTTAGGAACCTTTGGATAGCATTGCTTTGGAATAGAGCTAGTTTAATTAGTGAGAGCTACGATAGGCAATATTGTTAGTTTTAACTTGGCCACATTTTGATGTCAATACTTTTAAAGGAAGGCCTAGTTTTTGCAAGTTTGAATTAAGGACTTACATACAGTGCTTTGTAGGCTATCTGTGAGTAACCTGGCATTTTTTTAATGTTGAAAATGTATTTTTTGGTGAGATTTACTGGGGGGAAAAATTACTGGAGGGAAAAAATTTAATTTTCTGTCGTTATGGCCTAATTTCTTCACGTCTTTTTAAAATTATCAGTTGTTTTCATATACTTATTGGTTTGGGGGTTTATACGGTAAGAGGTGAGCCATCCCCAGTGTAGCAGTGTAGTTGAGAGAATCAGCTGGTTCATCTATATGCTAACATGCTAGAGGCACTTAGGGAGAAGCGGATTATTCCATATGCTAACGTGCTACTGGCACTTAGTAATTTTCTATATACTAACGTGCTAAAGGCACATTTTCTTCTTAGGATGAATAGGTTGGGGAAGAGAAAGAGAAGGGGGACATTTCAAAGTCACTGATACCCCCAAACTGAACACCGCTAACAGATGCTGCTGTCCTGTTTCACTGCTTTGTTATGGAAGGGGAGGGTGCAGCAACCCACAACCCCCCCAGCTGGCTCCATTCCCAGCAATGAGCTTCCAATTAAATCTTCCCTTTCTCCCTTTCTGCCGTCTCCCAGAGACTGTGCCGTCCCTGCAAGGCGAGACCATGTGTCTCTGCCTGGCCAGAGTTTGTGGGTAATTGATGGTGTAATAATCAAATTGGGGCTAGGGTGGTCTCCGTCAACCCACCCACCCCCACTCCCCAGAGACCAAATATACCTCCCACAACTTCTGTCTACCAGCCCCCTCGATCTTGGCAGCCAGCCTGCTATCATACAGTTATTCATGGTTTCATTAGAAAACACACATTACATCAGGTGTGAATATTTGCGTTCAGGAAAGCCATATTCAGGGTGATTAAATAAATTATTTAATCCCAGAAGGTACACAGCACTAACTGAAAGCTACAGATTAGATTTTTTTGTTCTGTTATTACACATTAATTTGGACTGTGGCCCATGCTTAATAAAGAATCAACAATTTACATTGTTACACCAAAGTTGCCAGAAAATCTGACACGTAACAATATACATATATAAATATATATATATAGACTGTATATACATTGCCCTCCAATATTATTGGCACCCCTGGTAAAGTTGAGTAAAAAGGGTTATAATTTTTTTTTTGTGAATTAGCTTAATCTCACACTGAAAAAATTAGAAAAATCCAACCTTTAATTGAAGTGAATTTAATCTGAGAAAAAAAATCCCTCATCAAGAAAGAATTATTTTTAACAAAAACACGTGCCACAATTATTGCCACTCCGAGAAATTCTTCTAAAATGTTACTGAAGCATTTTTTAAGTTTATCAGAGTGTTTAGAAACTTTCAAGCAGTAATCCATGACTTCCTGTTTCACTGGGGTATAAATATGAGGTGACACAGAGGCCATATTCCCTTATTCTGAAAGGTGGATGGGGTGGAGGACCAGAGGCGACCGTGAGGGGATCACAAAGTACCAACAGAGTGGAGTACCACGAGAATAGGGGAAGGGATGTCCGCGAACGGTGCAGAAAAAATAAAGAAACGAAAATAAAACTCCCGGTTTAGAGCCAAAAAATAACGACCCAGAAAAGTGGACAAAAAGCTTGCAGACTCAAGCAGTAGTTGTGTTGGGTTTAGTTGCGGTGAAGCAAACGCAGAGGTGAGGGAGATCAGAACAAGTCACCCACACAGGTGAGGACCAATAAGGGAATAAATAACACAAAAAGAAGAAAATAAAAACAAATAATTCCTGACAGATAAACAGTTAAATTAAATCTACCCAGGAAAATAAGGCGAACTTGAATAGAACGAGTGAAACACAAATCTAAATCTCACAAACTCAATACTAGAGCCCAAACAGGAAACTAGAAAAGTAAAGAATATACCCTCGGAACTTAAAACTAAAACGTCCGATAGAAAGTGAAACAAAACTAAACCATCAATAGAAAACACTGTCTCGTAGAGAACATCACGGAGAATAATAACGTAGAAAGTTAATAGGAGAGAAACAATCCTGTACCTGATAACAGCTAAAAGAAAGTCCCTTGTGAACATAAACGAGTTAATATCACGAGGTCGCTTAACCTGGCTATACCTGGCTCAATGTACAAATGAATGACAAAAAAGCATTGGAGAAGCGGAAGTGAGGAACTTATATACCCCGCAGGTAGCAGCACAGGTGATCTGAATAATGAGCGAGGCGAAGCAAAACCCCGAGACGGAACGAGAAAAAAATCTGATGGATTCTCAATGGGAGATAAAAGACGAGAATCGCAGCGGAAAAGGAAAACAATAACCACAAACCTTGACAGTAGTAAAGAAAATAAAATAAAAACCTCTAGCTCTATGTGCTACAAAAAATGAACTAAGCAAAAAAAAAGTGACCCAGAAAAGTGTGCAAAAAGCTCACAGACTCAAGCAGTAGACAAAGAAAGAAAAACTAAAAAAAAACCTCCAGCTCAATAAAGTAGAAAATAGCCTAAATAAGGAGGTGAAAAGGTAAACAAGGTAACTGCCTCAGAGGGGACATATAGCCAAATAAGGAGTGACTTCAAACAGAGCGAAAGAAAAAGAAAAAAGAATAAAAATTAGCGAACCCCAGAAAGTGTTGTACTTGTTTAACCGACAGCGGAGTGGGCCAGTTCATAACTGCCAAAAACCTTCTCAGTATCCATCCATTTGGAATAGCCGTGCTTTAAGAAGGGCTTCCAAAACCTGCCTGACATGACCAATGTGTGTTGAAAGGTCAGGAGAGAAAATTTTAATATCGTCCAGGTAGACAAATACAAATCTCTCCAGCATTTCCCAGAGCACATCGTTCACTAGCGCCTGAAAGACGGATCGTCCGCTGTGCGTGTTGAAAACTGTCTTCTACTCATCGCCTTCACACATGCGCATCAAGTTGTAAGCCTTCCGGAGGTCAAGTTTAGTAAATACCGATTCCCCCTGAAGGTGCTCAAATGCGGAGTTCATGAAAGGAAGCGAGTAACGGTTCTTGATAGTAATGTCATTTAAGCCCCGGTAGTCGATGCACGGCCTCAAACCCCCATATTTTTTCTTAACAAAAAAAAAAGCCATTGGCTAGGGCTTCCTTGATGTACTCTCGGGAGCCGATAAGGAATACAGGGAGTCCCTGGGGGGAACCGTGCCCGGATACAAATCTATGGTGCAGTCATAAGGTATATGGGGCGGCACATTGGTGGCGTTTTGCTTGCTAAATACCTCAGCAAGGTCTGCGTATTCAACAGGTACATTTGCAGGCAAAATAAATTTGAATGCCCCCCCCCCTCCCTTTAGTGCTCTCCAAATCAGGAGGAGAATCAGGTGATGGTTCCCACATGATTTCGGAATCAGAAAGCTCTTCCAGAGAGCCCTCGTCCTAAAGAAAGTTACCGTCAGCCAGAAAGTCCCAGGTCAAACTCTCCTTTCTATCCTCAGAGAGAGAAGCAGAGCTATCGTGATCAGAAAAAGAATCAGCCTTCTCCAGGTCACTGTCAGAACTAAGCTCTGAACGGTAACCATGCCCACCTGATGCCAAGGATCCTGATGGCAGGCAGTGAGACCTGCATTGGGTCCCCCATTGGAGGATGACAGCCTTGTCTCCACCCTAGTTAGTATGCGGGCTGTGCTGAACCAGCCAAGAATGCCCTAGAACAAGGGGATAAGCCAGGGAGTCGACTAAAAAGAACTGAATACGTTCTAAATGACCCTCGTGGGAAGCGCACACGGTATATCCCACGTCTTTTTGAGTGCTTTAAACCATTTACAACAGCGCAGCATAACAGTAGTTTTCGTTTTCACGGTTTCATATTACGCAAGCTTTATAAATAACACATTCCCTAAAGCAGTGGTTCTCAAACTTTTTCTGTCACGCCCCACTTTGGAGGAAGAAAAATGTTCATGCCCCACCGCCCCAACAAAATTGTAACAAAATGGTCCATGTTGAACTTTTATTGAAATAAAAATCCATCTGTGCTTTTTCAAATATAAAGAAAATTGCACTTTCAAGTAAACCAGATTGCTCCATTTGACAAAAACAAATAAAATGTGCAATCACTTTCGTAGAACAATGCAAAATATTTGGCAAAAAAATTGCTTATTGTGGCTGCAATTAACCTGTTTTTTCATTAGAATTATTATAACAATAATAATAACAACAACAACAACAATAGCAACAGTAATAACAATAACAAGATAAATAGAAAATAAATAATAAAGTGCAACCTGTGAAAAACTAAACAAAACAAGTTCAAATGAGTGAGTTCAAGTCACTATCACTAGTGCTGCAAAGAGCCTGTTTTGTACTGCACTTATTTTCAAAACAACAATAAAGTGCAACCTGTTCAAAACAAAATTAGTGCAGATATTTGTGAGCCATCAAGTTGTATGAGTATTAGTGGCTGCAATGAGCCTGCTTTCCACTACAAATCTTTTCAAAACGGGGTTGCAGACTTGATATGGCCACTCTCAATTCATGCTCAATGTTGAGCTTAGATTTGTATTTTGTTTTAAGAGAGGCAACAGCAGAAAAGCCGATCTCACAGAGGTAGGATGTGGCGAAGGGAAGCAGAATGCCCACAGCCCTCTGTCCGATGAGTGGATGCTCCCTCTCCACACCAAGCCAGAACTCACTCAGTGTTTGAGCTGTAAACCTCAGCCTCCGGGTGGAGTCGGATGTCATCTCGATAAACTGGTCCTCTTCAGCAGAGCTGAAATCAGCAGGTGCTGCTGCATTGAAGGGTGTTTTTTCGCGTTTTTTTTTATTGCTCACCGAAAGAAGTCCGACGTAAAAACATTGGTTCCGCGCTGCATTTCTCCCTGCGCCCCACCTGTAATACCGCGCCCCACAGTTTGAGAAACACTGCCCTAAGGGGAGTTTTCCTTTACCGATATGTAAAGAATTTTGCATCGAAAATGCAGTTGGTCTCGCAGGCTACACATGTAGCTATGTTCATTTTACCACTCGAGCACCGTCTTTCCAATATGATTATAATGGCAAAACTAATTTTATTCATTTTATGACATGTTTTGCATAGGCGTTTTGGACCCATAGATATCTACCCCCCCCCCCCTATACTGATTAAAATATAGTCATTCCCACTTGAAAATGATGCAAAAGTTAGTTTTATGAGCCAAAACTGTTGATTTGTAGTTAAATATATTATATATTTTTTATTTTTTATTTAGAGCATTACACAATTTAGCCACTTGGATAGATTTGGAAGCACTAATGGACAACAGGGTACATTGCTTATATTTTGCATCATAGACCTTTAGACCTGCATATCATCCTCAGATTTTGCACACTTGTTGACATGGAGTTTATGATCCAGGAAATGTATATATTTACCTATTTCACTTATGTAGCTCTCAGTATTTTGTTGCATTTTTCCAAAGTTCTTCTGCATTTGTGGCAATTTATTTTGACTTAAATTATGAAAATAAAAAAATCTAAGTTCATATTGTAAATGGTACACCTGTTTTGTTTAATTTAAGCCATTTACCAAGTTTATGTGATACTCACAACTGGAGTTATAAAGCCTTAAACAGAGCACCCCCTAAATAGATTAGAATTGACCAAATTTGCCATCTGCGTGAAGGGGTTAATAGGATCCGACAGCGCGTTGATAAATGGTCGAAGACCAACGCCATCTCCTCCATCAACCTATCCGCATCATCCATGACAGGGGCGTCAGCCTGAATCAAGAGATATGTTTTTTCTCCAAAGGCCCTGGGAACCTTGTTAGGGTACATAGCATCATGAACTCCATGAAATACCAGAAAAGTTTAAATATGAATCTGGCTGCCTCTGCCAGGAAAATAAAACTGGGTCGTTGTTGGATCTTCCAGCAGGACAATGATCCAAAACATACGTCCAAATCAACACAAAAATGTTTAACTGAACACAAAATCAAGCTTCTGTCATGGCCATCTCAGTCCCTTGACCTAAACCCCATTGAAAACCTGTGGGCAGAGTTGAAGAGGAGAGTGCACAAGAGAGGACCTAGGATGATCTGGATAAATGCTGTAAAAAGGAATCGTCTCAGATTCCTTTCTCTGTATTCTCCAACCTTATTAGATGTTACGGGAAAAGACTCAGTGCTGTTTTATTGGCAAAAGGAGGTTGTACAAAGTATTATTGGGGTATTTAAATTATTGTACATAGCACTTATTTATTTATTTAGTTGGATGTTTATTACTTTTTGTGTGCACTTTAACCATTTTTTGTGGAACAATAAAAGCAGAACCTGTTGCTGGCTCGCAGCCAAGTCCCAATTGGAATGGTAACCTAGGAAACGGATAATGCCTTTGATAGTCGGTGAGTGTCTCCTGAATCCTAACACTGTGTTGCAGAACTTCCCCGGTATATTAACTGATACTGACTGCCATAAATAACACAAGCTATGTGCAATGCCTTCCCCTGGCCGGACATGGCAATTAAAATAATGTAGCCAATTAAATATAAATACAAATGCAAGCAATAGAGGATTTGAGTTAGCTCACTCAATCCACTAGGCTACTGCTTATTGCAGAGAAGCTAACTAAGCTGGTCAGCAGCGTGCACCCAATTGCTGCATGGTTAGACTACCTAACGTTAGTTGGTTTGTTGGAAATTATCAACGCGTTGTCCTGTCAGTGAAGCGGCAGTCAAGCTGAAGGCTCATCACAGACTCACATAGCATTTCTGGACACACTGTCACACTCTTTGTTAATGTCAATTAAACATGTTATAAATTATGTGTGTGTGGGCTGCCAGGCCAAATAACAACAAATCACGCATAGGCTATCTTCGCTTAAATAATTAGTCTGTCAATATGACGTGAAAATGTGATCGTCAGGGGTGCTTTAATGCACAGGCTTACATGGGCTGAAGCCCAGGGCCTCGACTGATCAGGGGCCTCAATTGGCCAGAATATAATGTTGTAATTTGCCAGTGAGTGACTAATTCACTTGGAATAATGTTTTTGTTGTTAATTGGTTGTCTGGTCAGATATATTTTATTTATTCATTCATTCCTCCATTAATTTATTAACACAAAGCAAAAAACATACATAGGCTACCGGTGGTTTGGTCAGATTCATGCAATGGGTTTGCAAAGTCATATTTAGGCTACGTCTTTGGTGGCTATAGGCCTACTTACACATGCTGACTTTGCTTGTTATTGTCAGAAGCTAAAATGTCAGAGTTACGAAAGCACGCCAGCGGATCACAAAAATGAAAATACAAAAAAAAAAAGACATGCGTTAACAGGAATTGTTAAAAAAAATTCCAAGCTAACTTGGTTTTTAAAACCTTCTTTCATTCAACCAGTGGAAAAGGGAAACTTAGAGACGGCTAGAAGCACGTTAGCAAAAGCCACCAACTCTGACAGCTAGTCCAGCAGCAGTTAACGTTAGCTTCTTCCGTGAACTGGATTTTACGAACATAATCAAGATACTTCTCTGCCAGGAAAACAAGATGAAAGCACTTCTAAGAGTAAGACCATTGTTTATTTTTTTGTTGACGCTCTTGGTTTATTGTATTAATTGTGCATTGGTTAGGCCCAATTGGAAATAGTTGGCTGATAGCCCAGTTGTTGCCATGGTGGTCAATTCAGTTGAAATTAATCTATATTTTCTATCTATTTTTTACCAATGTGTAATGCTTAGACATAGCTTTTTGCATTGTCTGGTCGGGTTCGGTGGGTCGGGCCAGGCAAAATGGCGAATACTACACAAATCTGAACCAAACCTAGAACCTAAAATTACTAGGTACCAACTTTTACCACTAGGTGCTGCTATAACAATAACGTTAACCACAGTTAAGTGTAGCCTACAGTTGCAAGGCTAAGAGACACAGACCATTAGAATAGTTATTTTCTTATTTTGGTGAACTTATTATTATGATCTTTTTACTGACTATATTTTGTCATAGATACTATAGATATCAACGTATCATGGTAAAAAAAAAACACACAAAAAACTGTTTTAAAAAGTCTTGCACAGAATTATGTTATAGACTTGTTGCTTGTAATTTTCGTGGATGGTTTTATATCTCCCGATACGAGAGGGGTCTGCCGGCGGACTGAGGACACCTCCAACTCCTCCCCACATCCTCCAACGGAGTGCACGTATGCATAATGGAACACAGCCTGCGAGTGTCTAGTACACGTCCACGCTGCTACCAAGTCAGTAGTACTTCTGTTGCTTAGAGATGATGATTGAAAGTAGGAGGAGTTGGAGGTGGGAGACGATGGAGGAGTTGACTCTGTTGCCCGATACACGACTACTTAACAAGCAAAATCTACATGGGCTCTTGTACTCAAAAAACTGTATTTACGGTGAAATTGATGCAAAAAAGTTTGCTGCTCGCACAAAGGTGAATACGTCCCCCGCCCTAATCTAGCCGTAACCTGCAGTTGGTTCACCCTCCGACTATGCGTATGTTGCCATTGTTGATCATCATACACATTTAACCTTGAACAGGAAATTGCATTTTAATCCAAATGGCGTTACTGAACCCCATTGTCAGAGGCAAAGAAATGTGCAGCCCCATCTGCTAATTTCTGCTTTGCCCTGTAACAGGTCCAGTGGAGATGAGCCTTTTACCGTACACAGCTGCAACTAAAACTCAATTATATCAGCGTTCATTGGGATTATGAAGGGGAAGCAAGCGCCATAAATATGACCTGCATGCAAATTCAAAAGCTACAGCAGCCTCGACGGCTTGTGCTATGTAGAAGTTCACATTCATGACTGAAATACAAATGAATACAGGCAGGTTTTACTGTACTGTGCTCTACTAATCCCAGTGGTAAAAGGCCAGCATTGTTCAGTACTGGTGAAATGCATGTTTGGAAATGGAAATGTTGACTGTGAAGAGTAGATGGGGGTTGCAGAGCGGTGGTAGTCAGTAAGGTGTGACTGGTACCATGTCTGATAAATATATTGGAGCCTTTTTATTTGTTTTGCATAATTAAGGAGCATCCCAGCCACAATGAGGATTGTAGCAGGAGAATCCTAACCAAAAGTTTCCACTAAATCCCAGGCTACTGATTCATTTTTAATAATTTTTTTTCTTAATTTCTTTTTTTCCAGTCCTTCTCACTGGAGCAGTTCTAATTAAAATTTCATTAAAAACTGTTATTTAAAAATATTTTTTATGGTACGTGCACCTATTCAGCAGAATGAAAGTTTTTTGGGCCTGAGGCATATTCCTACTGGAGCGCTCCTAATATTCAGCAAAGCATTAAACACACTTCCCGCCTGGGCCCAGTTGCCTTTTGGCTGAAATTTAACACCTTTCTTTTTTTTCACTAGAAACTTTAAGTCAGATTAAAGGATTTTGAGTCAGAAACACCGATGACAGAAGGTAGAGCGTATTCTTTGCAAAATATAGTTTCACCCATAGTTTTGTGGATTTGTACTTTTTAGAATTACTTCATATCCTTGTATTATGTTATGCTTTTGCAAGCATAACCCTGAAATCCACGGTTTGCTGAAGAAAGCCTTAATTGTTTTTGACTTTCAGAGGGGAACGTTCAGCTGTTGAACAGAGCCTTGACTGGTTGGGGGCGGATGAGTAATATCCGGGTTTTTCTTCAGCGGTGTATGAAGTGATATAACCCCATGAGATATAGGAGCTACTGTAGTGGTAATTCAAACACATTATTCATTATAATTCATTTCCCACGGTAGATTGAAGGCTGTCACTTATCAAACACTGGGATTCTGGAGTGTTAGAGCACGCTTCCCCCCACCCCCACCCCCACCCCCACCATGTGGGATTGGGAAGGAGCTGAAATGGGGGTCCACCCTAATCTCTCTCCCCTCACTGCACAGATATGTGGGAGTATATTCATAATTCAGAAAATCTAATAAAATTGGACCCTTTCCCATCTGCGATTAATACTCAACTGCCTGGCCAAGTTGTTAAAAACAATAAATACAAAAACATTAAAAATAAGAAAGAGAGCAAGAACAATAGCAGCAGTGAAAATAATATTTTCAAAAAGTTTTTTATGGACTACCAACCTGGGCTGCATTTCTGAGATCCGTTAAAGTATACCTTAGCGCTACGTGCATTGTTAAATCTACCTTAAGGTCTTTCTTAAGTTGCTGAGCTGTTTCCCAGATCCTCTCTTAACTAAGGTATACCTTAACAAAGGAAGATTTCTACAAGTGGTCTGAAGCACTCATAAGATCTCCCTTAGTGATACGCTCCACTCATCCTATCAGTTTCAACCATATTAGGCCAACATTATGCATTTCAAGTTGATTGTTATGCAGTGCGCATCTAGTAGCCTACATCTGCATGCACATATGACATATAGTTTAATATTAACTTCTATGAAAATGACTTATCCAAACAATGTTTCTGTGTATAGCACATCATGATAATGTTATCGTTTCACCTGCCTATTCCCATCTTGATAGAAATAAAGAATATTGTCAATTTAAAAAAATTATTATACAAAATAAAAAAACTAATTATTTTTATATAGTGGAGCTAACTGAGGATATGGCTTTTCTGACTGTGGTTAGGCTACAGTATTCTGTACCCTGCTACTATAGGTCTATATTTGACAGATATTAGGCAATTGACAGATCTAATTGAGTCCGGCTGGAAACTAATCAAGAGGGTGGCACCCGCTAGCCTTTATCAAGGCGCTGCTGAGTTACACTTTGTGAGACATTATGGCTGCATTACAGCGTATTCTTGCTCTAAACCAAAGGCGTCACCGTACCGTCCGCATAGCCAATTGGTTTATATAAACCAGCATATAAGGCTTACACAGGCTTACAAAAAAATCAGCACAGTGAATTGATAAACATTCTGACAGAGATTACAAGTGGAAGGCAGACTATATACACCAGGGAAGTAATGACACAAAAAGGAATCAAGTGTGGGTGGGAGGAGTAAGGAGCTAAACACAGGTGAACACAATAGGAAACAATAATTCAATAACGAAGGGGAACAGAAGACACTGACTGGAATGCACGCAAACACATAGATAACATACGGCCTGGGATTAGCAGGTAAATGAGTGCACAGCACGAGGGGTGGATTCTGAAAGTGGATACAGCTGAAGAGAGTTTAGAGCAGAACAACGAATAGAGCAGAGATAGAAAAGCTAAGGGAGAATGACAGCTGCAATGCAGAGCAAGAGAGTGATTAGTAATTAAGTGACGTTAGTACAAAATTCAAAATCTTCTATGTTAGTAAATGTGATTTGTTAGTTATATATACACTAAATATATATATATTATGTATATATATATATATATATATATATATATATATTAATCTATTTGTTATCGTTAGTACATAAATATAAACACACAATTAGTATTGTTAGTTGGATTAGTATATGTACAAGTGTGTCCACTCTGGCCATAGTCGACTCATATAAACTCTGTAAGAGTTTGTGGAACACTGCATATATCACTGTGCAGTGTTCGTTTGGGAAAGAAAGGCCCTTAACCATGCACTGTGGACTGTCATAGTTAAATTTAGGTTTTACCATTGACATGCTCTCTGATTAGAATGAGTATGTTGTGGTTTCCTTGGTAATAATTAATCAGAGTGATAGTGAGTTGAAAATGGGATCAAATGTGCTCTATAAGAGTAAAAAAGAGTAAAATATAAGAGTAAAATTATATTTCAGAGTTGATTTAACATGTAATATTTCAGAGTTGATTTAACCTCCCACAAAAAGTGTTGAAAGTAACATAAAAGTAACTTTGACACAAAATGTGTTGAATGTAGCACAAAGGTAGTAACACAAAAAGTGTGTTGGATATCAACACATCCTTTTTGAGAGTGCACTTGCTGTGATTGCTTGTGACTGTACATTCTCCCTGGAGAAAGTTCCTGAACTTTGACCCCTGATCATTGCATTGTAAGTCAATGTCGATAAGAGTGTGTTAAATGTAGGTTTTTTTTCACTTTTGTGCGTATGCACAACCACACGCAGTTGCATTTATAGTGCAGCTGAAAAATGAGCACTGCAGCCTGCACATGTCTGTCTATCCATCTCCTTAAATCCATCAAATGAAAAACATCAGATGGTCTCTGCAGAGTGCTCTGCGTAGTTGAAACATTGCTATTTTAAGCCAGGACACCAATACTTGATTGCAAAATACTTAGAACTAATAAAGCAATTTATTCCACACAATTATCATTAAACAGATGGGAGACTGTGGTGCTAATCTATTTACTCTTTCTTTCTTTCTCTCTCTCTCTCTCTCTCTTTTTCGCCCACTCACTCTCACTCACTCTCTCACACACACACACACACACTTTTTCTATCTATCTATTTATAATCTGTGTGTATACACACACATAACTGGAGAGAGAAAATGATGCACTTCGTATCGGATAAATTTACTATGAATGCACTCCTCTCATCCTTTCACATGATGCTACGATTGTATATTTTCAATGGCATTTCATTTTCTGCAGATAAAAAACCATTTGACAGCATACATCTTGGGTGTATCATTAACATATGGGTTGGTTTTGACTTTGTCTTTTTGTTGTTTTTTTTTTATTTTTATAAACCACAGGAGAGCAGATAGAGCCATCAGTGTAAATGATTTTCCTGTGGTGACTTGTGATCACTATGGCAACGGCGCTATTATTGTCATGGAGTGTGACACTATCAAAGTAAACCAAGAACTTGTGAACTTATCTAATGAGTACAAGAGAGCAGATGGGAGAATATGTATGGAAAAAATATATTATTGTATTTTTACTTACTTTAAGGGCAGAGACTAGCTTACTGCTAGAACTGAGAACCCTCTCATCTCTACACATCTATTATAAAAATGAACAAATTTTCCACGCTGAGTGAAAATTGGTGTTATATTATTAAGGGGATCAAAGGAAAAATTCCATTCCATTTTGACAAAGCTAGCAGCAGTAGAGCCAAACAGAACCTCAGCATTGTTATTCTGTGTTTATTCGCGTGCTGAATACATGTTAAACAAACACAACCTATTGTTGAATATGTGTATATATATATATATATATATATATATATATATAGTATTTAGCCCTTGCTGTTGCTTTCCTATTTTGCTTTTTCACAGTGCAATCAAATGAACCTGGTCGACAAATCCTTCTCACTGCATGCAGTGAGCTAATTGTCTCCATTCAAAATCAAGAGCAGCTGAATTATATTCAAGCAGTGCATTTGTGTTATCTTTAATTAATCTCAGCCTCAGCTCTGAGCATTTACAGAAAAAAAACCCTTCCATTATCGAAACAGCAAGGACAACCCCCCCCCCCCCCCCCCCCCCCCGCCTCCTCCTCCTCAATTAATTAAAAACAGCTAATGCAGCTTAAGAGTTGGGTTGGTGGAAAATGTTGTCCTGAGTCTGTACTCAATCAACATTTGTTCTTAACTTTGACGTCCCGGTTAAAGCATTAGTGTTATTTTATGAAGTGTTTGTCTTTTTGTTTTTTTTGCAAACACAGCTTTGGCAAGTACATTTTGGAGACAGCTTACCTAATCAAACTCCACACTTACAGGTTGTAAGTGAGAATCCAGGAAACTGTTGAATCAAGAATATGTGTAAAATGTATGCAGAAAATAGTATGTGAAAATGAACTGTAAAGTGTGCAGGATCGGTTGGGTTTAATTTTCTCTGCGTTTTCGTGCTGAATTCCCCTCTCAGTCATAATGCATGGCGCTGCTGAGAGTCCCTCCCTGCCCATCTGCTGTAGAACAGGTCGGCTCTTTGATGCATGTAAATTATGTATGCATGTGGAGTGGGTTCCCCAGCCACACGCGCATCGGCATGCGTTTAATGCGCCGGGGTTTAAGGAACCTGTGGAACCCTGTGTCTCCACCAGCAGGAGCACACATGCTTGCAGAGCTGAGAAAGACAGCAGAGGGGATGTTGTTTCATCGTTTATTTATCAGTGACCACCGTGAGATGCTCTGTACTGAAGTCTGCCCACTGGCTGCTTTTCACCGGCGGGCACAGAGTTTCTGCAGCTGGGTTTGGGCTCTGTGGAGACAGACAATCACAAGTAAAGATGGAGTATTAGGGCTGGTGCAGGTCTGTGCCCTTGTTGGTAAAGGTGTAGTATTAGGGGTGGTGCACATGTGTGCTCTTGCAGGTAAAAGTGTAGCATTAGGGGTGGTGTAGGTTTGTGCTCTTGCAGGTAAAGGTGGAATATTAGGGGTGGTGTAGGTTTGTGATCTTGCAGGTAAAGGTGGAGTATTAGGGGTGGTGTAGGTTTGTGCTCTTGCAGGTAAAGGTTAAATATTAGGGCTGGTGCAGGTTTGTGCTCTTTTCAATTTCAATTTCAAAGGTTTCAATCAAGCAGATAATGTTTCTATTGTTTGTAGCTCAGTCTTCATCTCATGGTTATATAAGATCTAGTAACTTTTGTTTTCTGAACACATCCATGGTTATGATTACTATGGTTATGGTTTACTAGTTACAATGACTAGGGTTTAATTAAAATAGCATTTAAGGATATAATGACATAATGCATCCCTATAAGTCCCTCTGAATTGTGTAGTGTTTTTTATATTAATAATAATAATCTCACAGCTGTGATCTTTTAATTTTTTGCGAAAAAACAGATCAATAAAGGTGATGGGTGGATAAAATACACATAATAAATACCACATGTACAGCGCCTGTGTGTGTGTGTGTGTGTGTGTGTGTGTGTGTGTGTGTGTGTGTGTGTGTGTGTGTGTGCGTGGGCGAGTGTTGGGATTATGTAAGCCGTTTACAGACAACACCCACAGCCCTCCCACCCACCTTATCATTATGTAAGGTGAGACAATGGCCTATCGAATCCCATGTCTAACCGAGCACCTAGTAATCCCCCCTGTCCTCCACACGCAGTGGGCGGATTCTGGGATTTTTTCCTGCTCTCTTTTTGAGAAACACAGAACGACATTATTTTTTTCTTTCTCCTCCTCTCGTCTCACACGCTGTCGCAGTGTCTCTTGCGGAATTTCTGACAACTGCTGCAGAGTCCCCTGAAGTAGTAATTAAATCAGTTCATTAGGGGTTAGAAAGATATGGTGGAGGCTTTTAACTAGTGGTAATGACTGCTTTGAGGGATAAAGCTATTAATCTCGTCTTGAGAGAAAACCGCTGCCCGTAACGTCCATATCGGTTCTGAAGCTCTTAAACCAGGATCATTGTGACTTTTTCTGCCAGACCCCACCCACATGACCGTGACAGGTAATTGATTGGTCGGAGAGAGATGGGCATAGCCAATCTCTGCTGGTTACTGCTGATATATTTTGTCTGCTGATCTACAACCTCAAATTTATTGCTTTTGAGTGGAGATTCTTAGAAGTTTAGAAGCAGATGAGGCTGAAATATATCGAAAGATATAGGCAAATATAGAAAATTATTTTCACTCTCAGATATTAAAATATAGATACATTTAAATATATTTTCCAAAACCCCAACATATTTAAAATATGTTTCAATATATTCCTATATCTGTGAGATTTTCAATCAATTTTTCATACTAAATGGTTTTTGATTGAATACACAGCAGAGGCATAGCAATCTATGTTTCATTAGCAATAAAAGGTGTTATTACATAACTTAGCACTGAAGGACAAGGCTTTGTGCATGTTATCCATTTACAGTGTTGACTGGCTGGTGGTTCAATAAATGCCTTGAAATCACTGAGGTTGTTTAATTTCTTCAACACTATGGATGAGATCCTTAATAGACGTTGCCCTTGTCTAACCCTTATGATGACTGGTATCACCTGTATGTCATATGACAAAACTAAATTTTTTGTATGCATCTGCAAAAATCATCTGTAGTCACACATAGGTTTGGGGAGAGACAGGGAGACATGTCACCCCCAATATTTTTATATGAATTAATTGTGACGAGCAGGTATGATTGTGAGACGTTTGACTACAGGAGATGGTTGTCCAGAAGTCCCCCAAAGTTGAATCATACCTATGAAAACAGTATGTCTACTGGCAATTTAATTTAGCTATAACCCCTCCTCTTCTAATCATTTAAATGACTGGAGGTGTCTTCTTGTTTGAAGAATACTCCAAATACTGTAAAAGTGACCTATTGTTTTCTGTTTATTTCCATTGTCACATTAATCCCAATACTTGAGACATAACTAGCATTTGTTTTAGTTTGATCCGTAGCCAGTAGTCTCAACTAGTTGTTCTGAATCCATCCTCTCCAATGCGGGAAGGGGGAAGAGTTATACCCAGGTGATATAGTTGCTTGGGTTGGGGTTTTGTGCAATTATTATTCTGTGACACATTGACATTAGCAATTATAAGGATAAATAATTGTTCTTAAGATGAGGACCAACAAAGTAAATAAGAACTTTTGGTAGAAGTTCTCCTTTAAGGGCAAAATTCACTGTGTTTGAACAAACACAGGCATTCTAATGGTACAGAGGCAGATATAATGCACATTAATTGCAGAAGGAATAGAGGAGGCAGCCACACAGAGTGGTGGAATTTGATTAAATTTGCCTGCTGGGAAATAGTTCATTAATTTATGCAGCCATTTGAAAATGAGGCTTTTTCCCTGTGTTCTTTTCACACAGAACATCGATCAATTAGCAGCGCAGGTGGTGCCCGGACCAGCTGTGAGCTGTGTGTGAGATGGGGCTGTGCCAGACGCTTAGCCCTGTGTCGGATCTCTTGCGGTGCCGCAGTATAGAAACCCCAGCTTTTCTTCGGCTTTGAATAACGCTCCATTTCGGCCAAGCGCCAGAACAACAGAATCACTGGCCATATTCAGAATCAGACCCACCCTTTGTAATCATTCAAGTTATGGTATATTCATGGGTTTAGAATATGGTTTATGTATTGACTTAGAATATGGTATTTTTATGGATTTAGGATATAATATATTTATGGGTTTAGGATATGGTATTTTTATGGGTTTAGGATATAATATATTTATGGGTTTAGGATATGGTATTTTTATGGGTTTAGGATATAATATATTTATGGGTTTAGGATATAGTATATTTATGGGTTTAGGATATGGTGTATTTAGGGGTTTAGGATATGGTATTTTTATGGGTTTAGAATATGGTATTTTTATTGGTTTAGAATATAGAATATTTATGGATTTAGGATATGGTATATTTATGAGTTTAGGATATGGTATTTTTATGGGTTTAGGATATACTATATTTATGGGTTTAAAATATAGTATATTTATGGGTTTAGGATATGGTATATTTATGGGTTTAGGATATAGTATTTTTATGGGTTTAGGATATGGTATTTTTATTGGTTTAGAATATAGTATATTTATGGGTTTAAAATATAGTATATTTATGGGTTTAGGATATGGTATATTTATGGGTTTAGGATATGGTATTTTTATGGGTTTAGGATATGGTATTTTTATGGGTTTAGGATATAGTATATTTATGGGCTTAGGACATGGTATATTTATGGGTTTAGGATATGGTATTTTTATGGGTTTAGGATATGGTATTTTTATGGGTTTAGGATATGGTATTTTTATGGGTTTAGGATATAGTATATTTATGGGTTTAGGATATGGTATTTTTATGGGTTTAGGATATAGTATATTTATTGGTTTAGGATATAGTATATCTATGGGTTTAGGATATAGTATATGTATGGGTTTAGGATATGGTATATTTATGGGTTTAGGATATGGTATATTTATGGGTTTAGGATATGGTATTTTTATGGGTTTAGGATATAGTATATTTATGGGTTTAGGACATGGTATTTTTATGGGTTTAGGATATGGTATATTTATGGGTTTAGGATATAGTATATTTATGGGTTTAGGATATGGTATATTTATGGGTTTAGGATATGGTATATTTATGGGTTTAGGATATAGTATATTTATGGGTTTAGGATATGGTATTTTTATGGGTTTCGGATATAGTATATTTATGGGTTTAGGATATAGTATATTTATGGGTTTAGGATATAGTATATTTATGGGTTTAGGATATGGTATTTTTATGGGTTTAGGATATAGTATATTTATGGGTTTAGGATATGGTATTTTTATGGGTTTAGGATATGGTATATTTATGGGTTTAGGATATGGTATTTTTATGGGTTTAGGATATAGTATATTTATGGGTTTAGGATATAGTATATTTATGGGTTTAGGATATGGTATTTTTATGGGTTTAGGATATAGTATATTTATGGGTTTAGGATATAGTATATTTATGGGTTTAGGATATGGTATTTTTATGGGTTTAGGATATAGGTTATTTATGGGTTTAGGATATGGTATTTTTATGGGTTTAGGATATAGTATATTTATGGGTTTAGGATATAGTATATTTATGGGTTTAGGATATAGTATATTTATGGGTTTAGGATATGGTATATTTATGGGTTTAGGATATGGTATATTTATGGGTTTAGGATATGGTATTTTTATGGGTTTAGGATATAGTATATTTATGGGTTTAGGATATGGTATTTTTATGGTTTTAGGATATAGTATATTTATGGGTTTAGGATATGGTATTTTTATGGGTTTAGGATATGGTATTTTTATGGGTTTAGGATATAGTATATTTATGGGTTTAGGATATGGTATTTTTATGGGTTTAGGATATGGTATATTTATGGGTTTAGGATATGGTATTTTTATGGGTTTAGGATATAGTATATTTATGGGTTTAGGATATGGTATTTTTATGGGTTTAGGATATAGTATATTTATGGGTTTAGGATATGGTATTTTTATGGGTTTAGGATATAGTATAGTTATGGGTTTAGGATATGGTATATTTATGGGTTTAGGATATGGTATATTTATGGGTTTAGGATATGGTATTTTTATGGGTTTAGGATATGGTATTTTTATGGGTTTAGGATATAGTATATTTATGGGTTTAGGATATGGTATTTTTATGGGTTTAGGATATGGTATATTTATGGGTTTTGGATATGGTATATTTATGGGTTTAGGATATGGTATTTTTATGGGTTTAGCATATAGTATATTTATGGGTTTAGGATATAGTATCTTTATGGGTTTAGGATATGGTATATTTATGGGTTTAGGATATGGTATATTTATGGGTTTAGGATATGGTATTTTTATGGGTTTAGGATATAGTATATTTATGGGTTTAGGATATGGTATTTTTATGGGTTTAGGATATAGTATATTTATGGGTTTAGGATATGGTATTTTTATGGGTTTAGGATATAGTATTTTTATGGGTTTAGGATATAGTATATTTATGGGTTTAGGATATGGTATTTTTATGGGTTTAGGATATGGTATATTTATGGGTTTAGGATATGGTATTTTTATAGGTTTAGGATATAGTATATTTATGGGTTTAGGATATGGTATTTTTATGGGTTTAGGATATAGTATATTTATGGGTTTAGGATATAGTATATTTATGGGTTTAGGATATAGTATATTTATGGGTTTAGGATATGGTATTTTTATGGGTTTAGGATATGGTATATTTATGGGTTAAGGATATGGTATTTTTATGGGTTTAGGATATAGTATATTTATGGGTTTAGGATATAGTATATTTATGGGTTTAGGATATGGTATATTTATGGGTTTAGGATATGGTATATTTATGGGTTTAGGATATGGTATTTTTATGGGTTTAGGATATAGTATATTTATGGGTTTAGGATATGGTATTTTTATGGGTTTAGGATATAGTATATTTATGGGTTTAGGATATGGTATTTTTATGGGTTTAGGATATAGTATTTTTATGGGTTTAGGATATAGTATATTTATGGGTTTAGGATATGGTATTTTTATGGGTTTAGGATATGGTATATTATGGGTTTAGGATATGGTATTTTTATGGGTTTAGGATATAGTATATTTATGGGTTTAGGATATGGTATTTTTATGGGTTTAGGATATAGTATATTTATGGGTTTAGGATATAGTATATTTATGGGTTTAGGATATAGTATATTTATGGGTTTAGGATATGGTATTTTTATGGGTTTAGGATATGGTATATTTATGGGTTAAGGATATGGTATTTTTATGGGTTTAGGATATAGTATATTTATGGGTTTAGGATATAGTATATTTATGGGTTTAGGATATGGTATTTTTATGGGTTTAGGATATAGTATATTTATGGGTTTAGGATATGGTATTTTTATGGGTTTAGGATATAGTATATTTATGGGTTTAGGATATAGTATATTTATGGGTTTAGGATATGGTATTTTTATGGGTTTAGGATATAGTATATTTATGGGTTTAGGATATGGTATTTTTATGGGTTTAGGATATAGTATATTTATGGGTTTAGGATATAGTATATTTATGGGTTTAGGATATAGTATATTTCTGGGTTTAGGATATAGTATATTTATGGGTTTAGGATATGGTATATTTATGGGTTTAGGATATGGTATATTTATGGGTTTAGGATATGGTATTTTTATGGGTTTAGGATATAGTATATTTATGGGTTTAGGATATGGTATTTTTATGGGTTTAGGATATAGTATATTTATGGGTTTAGGATATGGTATTTTTATGGGTTTAGGATATAGTATATTTATGGGTTTAGGATATGGTATTTTTATGGGTTTAGGATATAGTATATTTATGGGTTTAGGATATGGTATTTTTATGGGTTTAGGATATGGTATATTTATGGGTTTAGGATATGGTATTTTTATGGGTTTAGGATATAGCATATTTATGGGTTTAGGATATGGTATTTTTATGGGTTTAGGATATAGTATATTTATGGGTTTAGGATATGGTATTTTTATGGGTTTAGGATATAGTATATTTATGGGTTTAGGATATGGTATATTTATGGGTTTAGGATATGGTATATTTATGGGTTTAGGATATGGTATTTTTATGGGTTTAGGATATGGTATTTTTATGGGTTTAGGATATAGTATATTTATGGGTTTAGGATATGGTATTTTTATGGGTTTAGGATGTGGTATATTTATGGGTTTTGGATATGGTATATTTATGGGTTTAGGATATGGTATATTTATGGGTTTAGGATATGGTATATTTATTGGTTTAGGATATAGTATATTTATGGGTTTAGGATATGGTATATTTATGGGTTTAGGATATGGTTAGAGAGCAGGCCACGGGCACCTGGGGTCACTGGAGTAATGAACACTGCTAGCCCAACCAACTGAATCCCTCCCATATATCCCTTGGACAATGTGAAGCCAATAGTGCACTGCCCCTGCAACGCTGCTGTCTCCAGTACGCATGGGTCGGATTTGATCCGAGACCGCGTGCACACTCATGCTCCGCAAGCGGAGCTACCCAGCAGCTGAGCGAGATATAAGAAGATAATTTGCTTTGTTTTATTTTGGTTTTGTCCTGGATTTTTTGTAAGCCCATTTTCACATGATGGAACTGCACTGTAAAGCATTCAGGCAGCATTTAGTCAACGCAAAAAGAGTATTAGAGTAGGGCTGGGCGTGCCATGCAGTACAGTATCACAGTTAACGAACAGTATCTTCTCCTGCTTCACACTGTTAAAATATATACTGTATATTTTTAGGGCGTTCCAGCTTTTTGGACAGCGCAGTGTAGAGAGACAGGAAGAATGGCAACGAGACAGAGGCAGAGACAAAGGTCACGTGGCCGGATTTGGATCGTAATGAGCATATGGACGGTGCTTTCATGGGCTACGCCACCGAGACACCCCCGGCTCCACAGTGTTATTCTGCTGGAGAGACTCGGTCTGTTCTGAGAAAGGGGAGTTAATGTTGGTGGGGGTGCCTCCTCCGCGCTCTTGTCTGTGAATGTTTCTAAGCGCGGAAACAAATTATCTGCACACTGTGATTTTTTTGAAAGTGCCAATTAAAGCTTCTCTGGGTTAGTTCAGCCCGTGCTTAGCACAGACAGACCACCCTCTGGGACAAATTTAGAAGAACATTAATGATGCCTAAACCGCACATTAGCCCAAAGTGGCGTACACAATGAGGCGGCGGACACATCCATGGGCTTCATAATTAGGAATTGTGGACAACATATGATCACACACTGTTTTAATAACCAAGCACAATATGGCACCAAATGCCTAGACTTTCAATGTGGGCAGTGTTCTGCAAATGGATTCACGTTTGTGACAAACAACTCAAAATAGATGACTTAACGATATACCCTGTATTTTTGCACAAACATCTGAAAGTTTCCATCGCTTTAATTCTAACAGCAAAGCAAAATCTTGATTTTAACAAATAAAATTTTACAAATTTTGTATTGACATTCAACTTATGGCAAGAGCTCAAAACACCTTACTGTGTATCAAAAGAGAGGGGCTGTGCCACCTATATTTAGCTGTATTTACAGCATCTCTGCCGGATGTTTTATGGCAGCCGTTTAGTACCATAACTTTTTTTAAAGGCAAGATGAGTTAAAGACAAAATCTCTTACGAGCTGATTCTGGGTCATTAAATTACAGGCTTTTAGTAGAAACTCTTAAGCACCATGCCTGGGAGTCAAACCTGAAACCTCTAGAATAGCAGCCCTCTTCCCCAAACATTATGCTACACCGCTGGAATAGCAGTGCTACTCTGAGTAGATTCGCACCTGGGATTCCTACCCAAAAAGCCCTGATACACACTCCAGCTCTCACACCACGGGGTCCAGGAGGAAAAGAAGCAGATCCATGTTTCACAGAGTCGATCATGTTTTTCGCATCGCGGAAGCCTGTGCTTCTGACCACCTAGTCCGCCCCCTGATTACTGCCACTCTGGTGTTACCTAACAAAAAATCTACTTCCTGGAATAATAATAATAATAATAATATAAAACTGATAAGGTTGGCCTTGAGCATGTCCACCTCCTCATTCTCAGGATTAGACGTTAACCTGAGATTTTGGCCCACAATGGTGTGATCCTGGCACTTCAAAAAGAGTTAACCCTGTTAACCCCGATGTCTTGGTCAGATGAAAACAAAAAATCCTCTGTACATCACCCCTCCCATATCTTTTTGGCTACTCAATCACCCTCCTACATCTGATTGGCTACACAATCACCCACCTACATCTGATTAGCTACATAATCCTTTGAATTCTCCATCCACTTTGATTTCCAAGGACATCACGTAAACTGAGAAGTGAATGTTGACTTGGTACTTCCTGGTTGGATAAAGGTAAAATAAAACCAGATAAAATAGAATAAAGTACAGTAGAAATGTGCAGGGGGGCCAGGACAGTCTTTGTTGAAAGGTGTTGAGGTCATAAGAGCCACAGTGTGGGGTGTTTGTGTTCTGTTACCGTCGCTGTTCTCTGACTCTGTGGGAGACTAACATCAGCAGTGTGAATGTGTGCAAAGCTCTTTGTTGGCGGCTTGGAATTCCCACGGCCAAATGATGTGTCCTGGTAACTAATGTGAGGTACTGGTATGGAGAAGAAAATCATTATCACATCGGCTGCATACCAAGCTCAGACTGATCTGATCCCCACCCCGTCATTCTCTCTCTCTCTCTCTCTCTCTCTCTCTCTCTCTCCAGTGAATGAAGTCTGTGGCTTTTTCCTTTTTTCGCTGGTTGGATGAGCTTGTTTGGTTTCATATGGCTGCACAAAGTAAGCGCTGGAGAACAGCAGCCTGGCCCTGAGGTGACTTTCAGCTCCCCCTGCTGGCTGTGGTTTGATAGTACCCTCTCTTTGGAGACGGCTGAAAGAATTACACTTAACAAACATGGTGACTGTCCTCCTTGTTCAGTTCTCTGTTCATTTTGTTTTTGTTCATGCATGTATTTTCTTGCGTGCACTTATTGTTTTGCTAAAATGTTAAAATATTCTTTACTGAAGCCAGTTATAATTGTAATGGCTTTTTCTTCAATTTCAGTCTAAATTCATATTCAAATTCAAGAAGCTGTATTGACATACATTTGTAGATATTGCCAAAACATCCAAATAAATCAGTTAAAAAAATAAACCCAGATGAACAAGCATAGATTTTCTCAACAGCTCATAGAAATTGGCATTGGAGGGATACTATATATTTATTACTGTAATCACATTGGAATTATTCTCGTGTTTATCTGCACGTTCATGAAGTGTACAACTGATGTATCTTCTGGTGACAGTTAATCTCACCAGTACAAGTAATTTAAATATCATGATTATTAGACAAATCATTCAAAGTTTTATAGTAATTTCTCATTTTCAAGGAGCTGAGTGGCATTACAGAACATGTGGGGGTACTACATGATCTACATGATCACCCTCTTGAGTAATTATATGTACTATTAATTTAATAGCAATTCATTTTAATATCCAATCTATATCCCTTACTGTTAACAAATATATTTTTTTAATTTATGAAATGTCTAATTTCGCAAAACAAACTGGGTAGAGAATGTACCCTATTGAGGCCCATTGTTTTTAATGCTTGTTGTAACCTTTGCTGAAATATCTCTTTAATATTCAGAGCCGATATTCCTGCTCGTCCACAGGGTTTGACCTTTTAAAATGTGTTTGTCTGTCAGAAATGAAAGAAAATGAAGGCAGATTGACTTTCGCCTGAGAGAAAATGGCAGTGGTGTTTTTTTACAGGTCCTGTTATGTAAAGCAGTAATGTGAGCCTCCAGAAACCCCCCCATCGACCCTGTCCCACCCGGCTAACCACAGAAACCCCTGCTGTTCTCTTCCACCTTTTGGGAACACCTTGTGCCAACCAGAGCTCTATTCGTTTAGGGACAAGAACGGGATATTCTGCGAAAACTGTGCCACCCTGTGTTCAGCACGTTCTGCTCCGGGTCTGTGAAATGCCTCACTTCTGTAATTGGACTGATACCCAAGTCATAATGTGGAAATATTTCTCTTTTCCCCTGGCTGTCTGGTCCCAGGAGTTTGGTTGGGTCCAGGGGAGGAGCGGTGGAGTCTGCACAACATAAAAAATATTTTCTATTTTGTGATCATGCTCACCCTTGGTTGGTTCTTAGCTCGTCTTGGCTTGGCAGTTACTTCTCCACTCAAAACAATTAAACAGGTAATTATCACTCCATGCTTTCTCCTGCTTATCAACCTTTTCTAAAAAAAAGATGTTGATGTCAATAAGAGAGGCTTCTGCTCGGGTGGGATTAATTAGTGTTTACCATCAGTAAACCGCACCCCCTCATAGGACCGCATTACCCAGCATCCTCTGTCTCCTTACACGCTCCTGTGGCTCCAGTACTGTCCCGAATGAACCTGAGTACTGGCTGACTGCAGCAAAACACCCAACCTTCTTAGCGCTTCCATAAAACCAGACGTGTTGTCAGGATAATTTGATATGTTAGTCTGGATAGTTAGACATTGACAGCAGTTCCGTTCTATCGCTTCCTATGCTGCAATGTTACAGGATCTGAAAAGAGGCAGAGGCTAATTCCACTGCCACGAGTTCAGCTAATGAAAGCCAGGTGTCATGGATCGCGCCTTCCTTCCCTTATCTCCGCATTTTGTTTTGTTTTCTTTTTTTATACCTGTAATCTATCAGATTTTTCTGTGTTCCGCTATGGGTTTTGCTTTCGCCTCTGTGATTAGTGAGTTCACCTGTCCTGCATTTCCGCTCACTATTTATACCCCGCTTCCTCCTTTTCTCGTCACTTCCATGTTATTTTCTGTTAACATTCTAGCCGGTAAAGGTATCGGAAGTTGTGCTGCTATCGACCGCTTTGCTTCCCAACGTGGGACTTGTTAGCAGTTACAATTTAGTAAACTACGCTTTTCTTTTCTCTCTTTATTTTATTATGAGTTTTGTATCTCGCTTAGACCTACGAGTGCTCTCGCCCTAAAGTTTTGAGTTTTTTTTTTCTCTTTCCTTTCTTTTGTACACTCCACAACTGGAGTTAGATAAGTGTTTCACTTATTTTTTTGGTTTGCTCGGATATTGAGCTCCTCGCTTAGCTGTATGTAAGGTTTTTTCTGTTCTCCTTATTTTTCCCGTCCAATACGGATTATTGTCCGTCTTAGTGGTGTTAGAACACTTTTAGATTCCTTTTCTGTCGCACCTGGACCTGTCTCTGGGCATAGAGATCCCCAACACCAGGTTTCGATTTGTTTGTTTGATTGATTCAGCCCTTGTGAAACTTTGTGGCCATTTTTCAATTCATGAATTGAACTTAATTTCCAGAACTTCTTGAACTGGAACGTAATTGTGCATTCCTTATGTGCAGGTATGGTGTGTAGGAGTGATTGGGAAGCAGTCTGACCACATCTTCCACAATTTGGACCTGACCCACCATGAGTGCCCTTACAAAACTGGATTGTAGCGCATTTTCCGCAAACTAAATTGTTTTCCACAAAACTTTGCCAGAGGTTTGTCAGAAGTGGTGAACTAAAAACTTTGCCAGAAATCAATGGCAGTTCCCACAAAGCTAATTTGCATGTGAAAATATGAGCTTGCCGCAAAAATGTGGCAACAATGCCAAAGGATTGCTGCAAATTTGCTTGAATGCCAATATGTTTGTAAGGGTGGCATGGAGCTTTTCCAACTCCTTTTAATAGCATCTATTGATCAAACAAGGGTGTTAAAAAACAGGTGTTTAAGTTCTTTCACAATTATTTTTTTCATCTTAAAGCTACTGAATATGCCAGTTGTGAAGTGCTGGGCAACAGCTTGTGAGGTTAGATGTTTATGTTATTGGAAGGCCCAGTGAAAATCATTAAAATGGATGCATCCACATTCGATTTAGCTGTGCTATATCATGAACATTGGCGTTGCTAGGAAGGCAGTTTGTCACATCAGCGTCCGTGATCTGAACTATCCGTATCTTAACGTGGAGTTCACCATGGAGAAGGCTAAACACAGTGCTACCTTCTGGCAGATTACATCGTCATTGGTGTAACCATGGAGCTGCCTGAGACTGGCACCTCATCAATGTAATCAGCAGAGGACACCTGGGGTCACTGGGAATGACGCGAAAAATATTACAAAATATTTCTTCAAAACTAGTTTGAAAGAGTTTTGCAGGATTTATTACATCTGAAGTGGACAGGGGGCAGGGATTCGGTCACAGCCCAGTTCTACAGTGCACTGTTCATTCTACTGCATTACGATGGCCACCCTCCTCTGACCTTTTTTGGCCTCTGACTTTTCACACCAGGCCAAGAGGTTATTTTCCATTTTCTCTGGATATCTATAATCCATTGGCTATTGCAGCCAGAGCAGCAACACAAATAACAGCAACAGTAAGTAATAATAAGAAGGAGAAGGAGAAGAAGAAATGTAGGAGAAAAAGTTTGATAATAATAATAATAATTAAATATAATAAATATAATTAAACAACAAAGGAGACTGTCTCAGAGAGAACAGCACAGAGTAAGTCGAACAGTATAGCTTCAACGAGGAATAATCCTCTACATAAAAACGAAGACGATGAAGCAAGTCCCTCATAAACATAAAGCAAGGCTTTAATATCACAAGGTCGCTTGTACCTAACTATACCTGGCTCAATGTAAGTAGGAATGACAAAGAAGCACCGGGAAGCGGAAGTGAGGAGCTTACATACCCCGCAGGTAGTAGCACAGGTGAAACTAATAATAGGCGAGGTGAAGCAAAACCCCAGAAGGTGAAACAAAAATCTGATAGATTCCCAACTGGAAAGAAAGGATGAGAACCGCAGCGAAAAATGAAAAATAAAACCGCTAATGGGTAAAAAAATGTATTAAATCGTGTGACATCACACGAGAAATGACCACTCCCCACTGTCTCAAAACTGTCTATGGAACACTCCTCCATCCACGCCCACAAAAGAAAAAAGACTATTTGAACTTGATCAATTTGCGGCAACAAGCTAATGTCAGTTATTCGGTTTCATCTGATTTTACTCAAAAAATTTCTTGGCTTTCATGATCTGTGTGTGTTAATGTTATATTCAGTTTTAAAATATAGTTTTGAAGCTTTTAAACGTAGCATGACAAATTAGCGCCGTAGCTTCACGTCGTTTGGTGTTGCCAGCTAATCCTAACCCTAACCCAAGGGCAACACATGCGTTAACTGCTAACCAAGAACCCAACTACAAATGTTCATATTTCAAAAAGACATACAGATTACATCTATTACAAGGCTTGGGAAATGTAAATCCATAAGAATATATCCTAAAACCATTACTATACCATAACTTTAATCAGCACAAAAGGTGGGAGTGCTAGGGGTGGGAACGGGAGGTAGGTCTTGAGCCTGCATCAGAAGATAGCCGATGATTCTGCTGTCCTGACCACTTTGGGAAGTTTGTTCTACCACTGTGGGGTGGCAGTATAGACAAGCATCATGATTCATGACTGAGAAGCCACCAGGCAGGGAGGTTGCGGAAGGGAGAGATCTGGCCGGGGTGTAGGATTTGAAGATTGATTGGAGGTATGGTGGAGCTTCTTGCATTCACTGCACTGTAGGCTAGCAGCATGGCTTTAAACTTGATGTGAGCAATAACAGGCAGGCAGTAAACTGAGATGGGAAGACTGTTATGATTAGCTTTTGGTAAGGTGTTCATGAAACAGAATTGTGTTTTCATCAAAGAGCATAACGTAGGTCTGCTTAGCCAGAAGTTGGTCAAATAAAACTCTTTGCCTATTTATTTAAATATATTTTGAAATATATTTTCTACATACAGTATGTTTTCAAAATACTGGAAAAAAATTTTTTATCCGGGAAAAAAATGCCAAATATTTTTAGAAATATTTTCCACTTACTTTAAAAATGCATGAAAATGTCTGTTACTGAATCTTTCAAAAAAGGTCATACTTTTCATTCACACGTATCACATATGCGCAGTTGACTCAGTATCAATGGCAGTTGCTGATCACTCTAACTGTCTTTTTGTCTTGCTGATCACTAACTGTCTGTTTGTCTATCTTTCTGATCACTCTAACTGCCCGTCTTGCTGATCACTCTGTTGGTTTGTCTTGCTGATCACTCTAACTGTTTGTGTGTCTTGCTGATCACTAACTGTCTGTTTGACCTGAAGTGTTTATCCCAGCCAACAAAATCATGTTCTAGGAATGTTCCCTGTATGTTATTAAGGTTGCCCTAAATCTTCCCTGGTTGATTAAGTCCATGCCATGGTCTGGGCACAGTATGATTGATAGTTTGGGGTGGAAAAGCCCATGACCTTGACCTTAACCCATCCTTTTTTTGTATTGAAAAACTAACTTACGGTAAGCTTATATAAGTAATGTTTTATAATATAATGTATTGTAACAGGAAATGTTTACGATCAGATTTCCATCCACGGTTTTACTGTGTTATTTATTTAACTTATTTATTTATTTCACATTGAAGTGAGAACCCTGATGTAATCGCAAAAACTTCTGGGATATCATACCCGGAGAAGGATACATGCAATGCTGCCTACAAATGCTGCCTTGTAAGGCACCTTAGAAGGCAGCATTTAATGCAAACTTTAGAATGAGACACGCCTCGATGCCTTCCGGCCTTCAAATGCTGTTTTTGAAGGCAGCATTTTTGCCATTTTTGCCGCATAAGAAAAATCCAAGAAGATGGCCATCCCATGGCCATCTCTCTGTTACCAAAATGATTCCTGAACTGCTAGCTAGGTACCTACCTCCTGACAACAACATCCTGTTTCCTGTTTGAACTTGAACTGAAGGCGCGTTTGCTTCGCTTATTCAACTGAACTATTTTAGATTTTTCAAAGACGATTTTCCACGACTACTTTTTTTCTACGTTTTCCCACTTTTTCGTGACTACCGCTCCGAAGTTCATCACATCCAGACCCAGAAAATCTAACAACAACCAAGGATAAATCCGGTAAGCACAAATTATAGCTTCCACACCAAGTGTTTCCTGCGCTGTGTTTCATGGTTAGCCTTAGTTCTGTTGCCAATTTTACCAGTAATGGTATATGTGCAAAGTGTGAGCTTAATTCAAAATTGGCACGAGTCCTCACTGCAGGACAATTTTGTCACGGTGCAAAAGAAACATAACGGTTGGCTTAGAGCTGCCAAGCACCACCCTACTCACATTTCAAACCGATATTCTCCACTCAGTAACATACCTACTGAGAAAGCCCTGATCATAGGGAATAGTATTCTGAGAAACATGAGTTTAATGTTGTGGTAAAAGATAGATTATTCATTATTTATGTATAATTATATATCATGATGTAGGACTTTCTATATGAAACAATGGTATCAATAGGGAGATGCTTTTCTGTGTTGGAAGGGTGTCTCTTCCAAGTCACCCCAAGAGGCCCAACCAGCACACTTCAAATTTATGACCGTGCACTCACAAGCACACACTCATGCCAAGGAAGGAAAAACAAACTCAGTGATTTGTATCTGTGTGATCGGGTGGGGCATGGTCCAGAGCCAGGCACATAGAATGAGCTCATCTTTAACACTGGTAAATCAAGGACATGCGTGCGCATCCCCACGTTAGTGAATTGATGGGAAAAGCTTATTCTTAGGCAAAAGCCATATGGTAAAACAATCAGAGACTATTTCAGTTACATTTGTATATTCAAACATCAGAGTGATATACGTATCTCGATAAGGAGGTAAAAGGACCCATTCACACCTGCATACACACACTAACATGGGACACATTTATGGTCCTAGATCGGCCGAAGAGATAGTGTGTGGATCTTCCCAAGGAATGCCTTGGGGCCCGGTCATTAAAAAGACATCTGGCCCCCTAGGCTTGGAAATGTGTGTGTGTGCAGTTTCAGCAGCTAATAGAGTTTGGTAAACTCAAGGAAAACATTTCCTTTGTTCTGCAACAAACATTTAGTATAAAATACATTTGACAAATAAGTTATCTTTCTTCATCCACAACCCGTTAGTATAAAAGAATATGTTAGTACAGATAATGTTTCAAATCACAAAGGAAAATGTTATGCTTGGTTTATAATTGTCATGGATCTGACCTTTCTTCCCTTATCTCCACGTCGTTTTATTCGTTGTTATCGTTTACCGGTAATCTATCGGATTTTCCTGTGTTCCGTCACGGGTTTTGCTTTCACCTTGTCATTAGTGAGTTCACCTGGCAGTTAATTCCGCTCACTATTTATACCCCGCTTCCGGACTCTCTCGTTGCTTCCATGTTATTTCACATGACATTCGAGCCGGTAAAAAAGGGTATAGGAAGTTGTATTGCTATCGACCGCTTTGATTAGCAACGCGGGACTTGTTAGCAGTACAACTTTAGAAAGAAAGCAGTTCTAGTTTATACGCTCTTATTTCAGAGCAGAGGTTTCGTTTTCTTTTGTTTCTCTACTCTACCTACGAGTGTCTCACCCAAAGTTTTTGGGGTCTTTTCAGTTCGCTGTTTTTTGTTGTTTCACTCCACAAACGGGAGTTAGATAAGCGTTATTGCTTATTCCTTTGTTTTGCTCGATTATCGAGCTCCTCGGTTATATTGCGAGGTTTGTGTTCTTTCATTTTTAGTTGTTTCTCCACTACGGATTATTGTCCGTTTCTAGTGGTGTTCTTACGAACACTTTAAGATTGCCCAACTACTTGCACTTGGATCTCCAACATTCCCATCTCTGTTTCTGACAGAGATCCCTCATAATAATTATACATACCTGTGATGAATAACAATTAAAAGGTTTATAGCTAGTATTATATAACCCATCATAGCAGGGTATTATTATGTAATGAACAACTATGGTCAGACCATGGCCAGACTGTTTCTGAGATAGTTAAATCATAATAATTAACTAAAACCACGATATAAAACAACGGCCAATTGTAATGCCAAATAAGACCAGCAGAGACCGCTGCAGACCATGTAATATATTTCCCCAGGGGGGAGACGCTTTCGAACACTACATGGGGTGGGGTTTGAAAGACGCATAAAACGGGGTTATCTGAGTTGGCCCAGTGCTAGTTTTGTTTTGTCTCTGTTATCAACGGAACGGTGTTTACGTCTTGTGGGTGAGCATGATATTGACGGACTAAGACTGGACTGTGTGATTGAGAGTGTTGTAATATTGTTTAATATATGTATGTCTAGCCGATCAGCCTGGGTATGTATATTCATGCAAATTTATATACAATAAATTACGTTATACCAGACTCTGGAATTTAGTGTCTAATTGGAAGAAAGTTTCAATTACTTGTAGTGGAATGATCCCGACCCCTCCCGACGGGGCGGTGAAAGGATTATTCTATTTATATTTACTACATTAGCGACACCAGCAACCATAGTGCAGTGTATTCCTGGTGCCAGAGCTACCGATGTTGAGTCTAGTTTGAGAGTGCTGGCTAAAAGTAAATGTAAATACTCTAGAATTGTCATTCACGTTGGCACAAATGATGTCCGACTGAGGCAATCAGAGGTCACCAAAAATAACTTTGTTTTGGTGCATGCAGTGGCTAAAAAGATGTGTCGGGAAGTAATATTCTCTGGCCCGCTCCCAGTTCGTAGGAGTGACGAGGTCTACAGTAGACTTACTTCACATGGTGGGGTAGATATTGTAAGAGGAGGGGCCATTTAAGGGACCACTGTCCCAAACTTGTGGGAAAAGATCAGTCCCGCTAGTGGAACCGAGTCGCATAGCGGGACTAGATTTAAATTACCCTCGGACATTCCTGTCGGTGTATTTGCGCTGGAACGACCGCCAGATTTCCTGCAATGCGTTCATTGATTCCGGGGCAGTTGAGTGCCTCGTTGATTCCAACTGGGTTAAATCCCACAAAATCCCCACCCACCCTCTTCCTCTACCTCGCCTGGTTACGGCTTTAGATGGCCGGCCCTTAGGCACTGGCACTATCTCCAGGGTTACCGCCGCTATACGCATGCGCGTTCCGTTTCGTAAACATACGGAGGAGATTCAGTTTTTTTAGTGGAGTCCCCAGTTTATCCGCTGGTTTTGGGTCATTCCTGGCTCACTCGCCATAACCCACACATTAATTGGGGGGGAGGCGGGCCCCGTTATTCAGAAATGGAGTCCCAGATGCAAACGCCACTGTTATGTCGCCAGTCATTTTTTGTTGAGAGAAGGGGGTGAGGATTATGCACAGTCTGATTCAGAGAGTGAGGATAATTACGATATTAACCAGCAGTCCTCTCATGTTCCCTCCGAGAATGGAGAGGAAAGTTTAGACTGGGATTACTCTGTTGAACGACCTCCTGCGTGGCAGGAGTTGACGTCCGAGTGAGACGAAGTGCATGGAGGGTTGGACCCGAGAAGCACGACTCAGAACAATGGATGTAATAAATACCCGCAAGGGCTTTATTAAGGAAAGTCCAGTAATCGTTGTCTTAGCACAAGCAAAGGTCATACACAAAAAATCCAGCCAATAAACAAAAGTACCGAGGGAGAAGGCAGTCTCGTCGTCGGTAAGCCAGGCAGTAGTTCGGAACCAGGAAGGCAATCAGCGTGGCAGAGGTACAAAAGGGAGAAGGCAAAAGAATAGTCGAAAAAACAAGCAGGGTCAGACCGGAGTCCTCGCCGCATGGCAAAAGTACAAAATCAGCAAGCAGGAATCGTGGTCAGGACAGGCAGTGAAAACAAAAGGCTGGCAGAAAACAGTGGTCAAAAAACAGGCTTGGATCAAAACAGGAAATCAGAATACGTAAACTTGACAAATGCTTAAGAGTGCTAGTGAGGCAACAATTTCGCAAGGACATGACATGAACACTGATCTTATATGCAGGTGTAGACAGGTGCAGACACTTAGCTTGAGAGCAGCAGGAAATTCACAACAGCTTGAGAAAATGACACGTAACGAGGCAATGAGTAAATCGTTAGTAGTTAACCTATCCTGACCTAGCGTTAGTAAATTAGTAATTAACATGTACGAGAAACATAAGGTAAACATGAACACATGGTTAGATAGTTAGTATTACCCAATCCTGATCTAATGTTAATATATTAGTAATTAGACAAGGGAGAATGAAACAATTAGGGAAGCGTGAGTGACAGCAAGAGAAGAAACAGCATGAACGCAAGGCTGCGGAAAAACATGGAAATATGTATGCAAACTAATAAACTATGACAGAACGTGAATACAAATAAGGGCGTGACATAACAATAAACATAAAACATGGCGTGGAACGGTTAGAACCGTAACAGTACCCCCCTCTTAACGATCGACTCCTGGCGGTCCATGGTGCTTATCAGGGTGGTCTCGATGAAAGTCCTTAATGAGGCTGCGGTCCAAGATAAGGCTGGGAGCGATCCAGGAACGGCCTCTTAGTCGGGAAACAGAGGTGGGAGGTAGCCTAGGGAGATCTCGAACGGGGATTTCCCCGTGGAGGCGCAGGGCAATGCGTTGTGCGCATATTCCACCCAGGTGAGCATCTTGCTCCAGACAGACGGGTTCTTGGCAGAGACACAGCGTAATGCAGCTCCGAGGTCTTGGTTAGCCCTCTCCGTCTGGCCATTAGACTGAGGGTGGTAGCCTGAGGTGAGGCTTACCGTAGCTCCGAGTGCTGAGCAGAACGCCCTCCAGACCTGGGAGATGAACTGGGGTCCTCGGTCGGAGACGATGTCCGCTGGGATGCCGTGGATCCGGAAAACCTCTTTGACCAGAACGTCAGCGGTTTCTTGAGCGGAGGGCAGTCCTGGCAGGGGAATGAAGTGTGCCGCCTTGCTGAAGCGGTCAACAATGGTGAGAATCGTGGTGTTACCCTCGGACGGTGGAAGTCCAGTAACAAAATCCACACCGATGTGGCTCCAAGGTCGGCTGGGCACAGGCAGCGGCTGAAGAAGTCCCGCCGGGGCTTGATGAGAAGCTTTACTCCTGGCACAGGTGGTACAAGCCTTTACGAACATCCTGGTGTCGGAAGCCATGGAACTCCACCAGAACTTCCGCTTGAGCACTGCCATAGTGCGGGTGAAGCCGGGATGACAAGAGAGTGGCGAGGAGTGGGCCCACTGAAGCACCTGAGTCCGAGCAGTAGAGGGAACATACAGGCGATTACCCGGAACGGCTCTGGGGTCGGGCTCGTTGCGTAGCGCCCTCTGTATGACTGCCTCGATCTTCCACGAGACCGAGGCGATGGTGCAGGAGGCGGGCAGAATGTTCTCAGGTCTCTCTTTCTCCAAACATGAGTCAAATTGCCTGGAAAGGGCATCAGGCTTAATGTTTTTGGAGCCGGGGCGGTAGGTGAGAGAGAAATTAAATCTCCCAAAAAATAGGGACCACCTGGCCTGGCGAGAGTTGAGTCTCTTGGCAGTCTGGAGGTAGGCTAAGTTCTTGTGGTCCGTCCACACCACAAATGATACTTCGGCCCCCTCCAGCCAGTGTCTTCACTCCTCCAATGCCATTTTGACGGCGAGAAGTTCCCGGTTGCCAACATCATAGTTTTTCTCCGCTGGTGAAAGTTTGTGGGAGAAAAACGCACAGGGGTGCAGCCGGTTGTCAGTGGCGGAGACCTGGGAGAGCACCGCTCCCACCCCAGTGTCAGAGGCATCTGCCTCGACCACGAACTGGCGAGTGGGATCAGGGTGAATGAGAATGGGGGCGGAAGCGAACAGTCTCTTAATCTTGCAAAAAGCCCCCTCCGCTTCGGGGCTCCAGCGGAACGGTAAGGCAGTGGACGTGAGCTTGGTGAGGGGTGCGACAACTTGGCTATAGCCCCTGATGAATCTTCTATAAAAGTTGGCGAATCCCAAGAAGCGCTGTAAATGTTTCTGCGTGGCAGGCGTGGGCCAGTCAGTGACCGCCTGAATCTTCTTGGGATCCGCCCTGATCTGTCCCCTCTCTAGAATAAACCCCAGGAACTCCACTGTGTCCGAATGGAAAACGCACTTCTCCGCCTTGACAAATAGTTTGTTCTCCAACAGTCTTTGGAGAACTTGTCTGACGTGGACTTCATGTTCCTGAGGGTTCTTGGAGTAAACCAGGATGTCGTCGAGGTAGACAAATACGTGTCGACCCAATAGGTCTCGTAGCACGTCATTGACCAGGGCTTGGAACACCGCAGGGGCGTTGGCGAGTCCGAATGGCATGACCAGGTATTCAAAGTGTCCGAGAGAGGTGTTGAACGCCGTCTTCCACTCGTCCCCCTCTCGAATACGGACCAGGTGGTAAGCGTTGCGTAGGTCGAGCTTGGTGAAGATGGTGGCTTCATGGAGAGGATGAAAAGCAGAGTCAATGAGGGGTAAAGGATACTTATTCTTGATCGTGATGTTATTAAGTTCTCTGTAGTCAATGCATGGGCGTAGGGAACCGTCCTTCTTCTGGACGAAGAAGAACCCCGCCCCCACGGGTGAAGAGGACGGACGAATCAGCCCATTGGTGAGACAGTCCCGGATGTATCTCTCCATGGCCTCCCTCTCCGGTCTGGAGACCTTGTAGAGACGACTTGATGGTAGTGGTGTGCCGGGCAACAGCTCAATGGCGCAGTCATAGGGTCTGTGTGGGGGCAGAGTCTGAGCCTGCGTCTTGGAGAAGACTGTCTCCATGTCCAGGTAGACCGCAGGCACCGTCTCCAGTGAAGGCTTGGGGGCTTTGGGTGGAGTGGGTAAGTCCTCTGCTGGAGCAGGAGCGGATCGCAGGCATTGTTGGTGGCAATCGCGGGTCCAAGCTTGGATCTGACCTGTCTTCCAGTCGATGATGGGGTTGTGTTTCCTGAGCCATGGTAACCCCAAAATGAGCGGATCGTTGGGAGAGCGGATGACGTGAAACTGGATAATTTCTTGGTGATTGCCGGAGATAATCAGTAGAATGGGTTCGGTGATGTGGGTCATTTGACAGAATGTCTTTCCATCAAGGGACCGAGCATTCAAGGGGTGGGGCAATGGAAGGGTGGGAATGTTCATGTCCTTGACCATCACCTCATCAATCAAATCGAGGTCCGCTCCGGAGTCCATCAGCGTTCTGACCTCGATCTCTCTCCCTGGCAACATGATCAAGGCCATGAGGGTCTGGCGAGAGTCATCTCCGCTGGTCTTCTCCGGGTAGGTCAGGGATCCAATCCGAAGTGGGGCATCGGCATCTGACTTCTTGGAGCGAAGTCTGCACTGCTGTAGAGTATGCCCAAGCTTGCCGCAGTAGAAGCATGACCCAGTCTCTTTACGGCGTTTCCGCTCCTCCGACGAGACTCTCACCCCAGTGCGTGAGAGATCCATGAGCTCGGCCTCCTCCACTGGTCCCTCTCTGGGTCGAGGTCTTGACCATCGTCTGGGGTAGGGCTGGCCGGCCGGAACTTGCCTCTCGTGGTGGCGTTGTCTGGAGCGGTTGTCCAGGCGAATGGCGGCACGAACGAGTTCAAGTTGCGTGATGGGTTCTTGATGTGCCAGCTCGTCCTGCAGAGTATCACTGAGACTGGTTCGGAACAGATCGGCAAGAGCCTCCTTGTTCCAGTGGGTAGCAGCGGCGATGGTGCGGAACTCGATCGAATGATCCGCGGCGCTGTTCTTGCCTTGGCGGAGGGTGATCAGGCGTTGAGAGGGTTCTTGATCGCTGGACGCATGTTGGAACACTTTGCGAATCTCCTGGGAAAATGCCGCGTAGCGAGAGGGAAGTGACCCACTGGATCATACAGCTGTGGCCCAGTCCAGAGCTCTCCCCTTCAGCAATCCCATCACGTATCCAATCCGCCGCTCGTCGTCCTGGTAGGTCTGTGGTTGCTGCCGGAACACAAAGTCACACTGGAGGAGGAACGATCTGCATCTCTCCGGTTCTCCGTCGAACCTCTCCGGGGGGGGTTGTTGTGGCTCCCGGAATTGCCAGGTTCCTGTGGCGTTGAACATGGGTAATGCAGGCGTGCTGACAGGCTGTTCTGTGGGACGTGGCTGGACAGCAATGATGAGTCTCCTCATCTCCTGGCACAGCTCTCTCATCTCCCGGCGAAGAGAGGAGATCTCCTGGGTGTGCTCCTGCACGATGGCACCTTGTTCCACGAGTGCGTGGTGCATTGCGGATGAGTCGGCAGGGTCCATGTTGGCGAAATTGTTCTGAGACGAAGTGCATGGAGGGTTGGACCCGAGAAGCACGACTCAGAACAATGGATGTAATAAATACCCGCAAGGGCTTTATTAAGGAAAGTCCAGTAATCGTTGTCTTAGCACAAGCAAAGGTCATACACAAAAAATCCAGCCAATAAACAAAAGTACCGAGGGAGAAGGCAGTCTCGTCGTCGGTAAGCCAGGCAGTAGTTCGAAACCAGGAAGGCAATCAGCGTGGCAGAGGTACAAAAGGGAGAAGGCAAAAGAATAGTCGAAAAAACAAGCAGGGTCAGACCGGAGTCCTCGCCGCGTGGCAAAAGTACAAAATCAGCAAGCAGGAATCGTGGTCAGGACAGGCAGTGAAAACAAAAGGCTGGCAGAAAACAGTGGTCAAAAAACAGGCTTGGATCAAAACAGGAAATCAGAATACGTAAACTTGACAAATGCTTAAGAGTGCTAGTGAGGCAACAATTTTGCAAGGACATGACATGAACACTGATCTTATATGCAGGTGTAGACAGGTGCAGACACTTAGCTTGAGAGCAGCAGGAAATTCACAACAGCTTGAGAAAATGACACGTAACGAGGCAATTAGTAAATCGTTAGTAGTTAACCTATCCTGACCTAGCGTTAGTAAATTAATAATTAACATGTACGAGAAACATAAGGTAAACATGAACACATGGTTAGATAGTTAGTATTACCCAATCCTGATCTAATGTTAGTATATTAGTAATTAGACAAGGGAGAATGAAACAATTAGGGAAGCGTGAGTGACAGCAAGAGAAGAAACAGCATGAACACAAGGCTGCGGAAAAACATGGAAATATGTATGCAAACTAATAAACTATGACAGAACGTGAATACAAATAAGGGCGTGACATAACAATAAACATAAAACATGGCGTGGAACGGTTAGAACCGTAACACCGAGTCAGATATTGATTGGGATATTCACTCTGTCTCGGACACTGAGGGTGTTGAAGTGGGAGGGGCACTCGAATTCCAGCTGCCTGCTAATGTTCCTAAACAGTACGCCGATCTGGCGGAGACATTTAGCAAACAACGTTCCACTTCACTACCACCTCACAGACCATATGACTGCGCTATAGAGCTATACCCAGGCACTACCCCCTCTAGAGGGTCTCTTTATTCGTTATCCATCCCTGAGAGCGCAGCCATGCATAAATATATTGAGGAGGCTCTGGTTAATGGGTTTATTAGACCTTCCACCTCGCCTGCAGGGGCGGGTTTTTTTTTTGTTAAAAAGAAAGACGGAGGTCTCAGACCCTGTATTGATTACAGGTCCTTAAATGACATAACGGTGAAGAACAGGTACCCCCTTCCTCTTATGAACTCCGCTTTCGAGCGCCTTCAGGGGGCGTCTGTTTTCACTAAACTGGACCTACGTAACGCCTATAACCTTGTTCGTATTCGCGAAGGCGACGAATGGAAGACCGCTTTTAACACGCACAGCGGCCACTACGAATATCGCGTCATGCCGTTCGGGCTCACTAGCACCCCCTCTGTGTTTCAGGCGTTGATTAACGATGTGCTGAGGGAGATGCTGGAGAAATTTGTCTTTGTGTATCTTGACGATATTTTAATATTTTCGCCCGATTTTACATCGGTCACGTTCGTCAGGTTCTTGCTGCACTTCTCAAAGCCCAATTATTTGTAAAGGCAGAGAAGTGTGTTTTTCACACTGGCTCTGTTTCATTTTTGGGTTTCATTATTAAAGAGGGTAAGGTACAGATGGATCCGTAAAAGGTTTCCGCTGTAAAGAACTGGCCCACGCCGTCTTCCGTAAAACAGGTACAACGTTTTTTAGGTTTTGCAAATTTTTATCGGCGATTTATTAGGAATTTTAGTGCGGTAGCAGCGCCCATTACTGCGCTCACTAAGAAAAACCTCGGCAGCCAGTTCCAATGGAATTCCAAGGCAGGGTCAGCATTCTCTGAATTAAAGAGAAGGTTCACTTCTGAACCTATCCTGGTTACACCCAACCCCTCCCTTCCCTTTGTGGTAGAGGTGGACGCCGCCGAGCTAGGCGCCGGAGCCATTCTTTCCCAATGTTCGCCACTTGACCACAAGATGCACCCCTGCGCTTATTTCTCTCGCGCCCGAACATCGGCAGAGAGGAATTATGACGTAGGGGATCGAGAATTGCTTGCGGTCAAGTTGGCTTTGGAGGAATGGCGCCATTGGCTTGAAGGAGCGGAACATCCATTTACGGTCTGGACAGACCACAAGAATCTGGAGTATGTTCAGCTGGCTAAGAGGCGTAACTCACGGCAAGCTAGGTGGGCGCTGTTCTTTCTAAGATTTAATTTTATTATCACGTATCGCCCCGGGTCTAAAAACGTCAAACCTGACGCTCTCTCGCGGATTTACGACCGTTCTGAGACAGACTCAGTTCCCGAGCCTATTATCGCCACTGACCTCATTGTTGCCCCGGTTATATGGGAGGTTGAGGCAGCGGTGCAGAGAGCTTTGCGCTCGGACCCAGGTCCAGGTGGGGCACCGGCCAACTGTCTTTTCGTGCCTCCTCGTCTTAGGTCGCGGGTCCTCCAATGGGGTCACGCCTCCCAACTCACCGGTCACCCAGGGGTTCATCGAACTAGGGACTTTTTATCCCGGCGTTTCTGGTGGCCTAGTCTGGAGAGAGACGTACGCTCATTTGTCGCGGCTTGTCCGGTTTGCGCTTGCAGTAAGGCCTCTCACCTTCCTCCCTCGGGTTTTCTTCGTCCTCTACCTATTCCCACCCGTCCCTGGAGTCATATTTCCCTGGACTTCATCATGGGGTTGCCGTTATCTTCAGGCAATACTACCATTTTAGTGGTGGTCGACCGTTTTTCCAAAGCGGCCCATTTTATTGCGCTGTCCAAGCTGCCCTCGGCACCTGAGACAGCGCAATTTATGATTGACCATGTGTTTCGCCCGCATGGTCTTCCGTCGGATGTGGTGTCCGATCGCGGTCCTCAGTTCGCCGCCAAGTTTTGGTCCCTTCAAAATTATTTAAAAAATCAACCCAGTCACATTTCGACTGCAACTTCCACGCTCGATGCGCATCCACCCCACGTTTCACGTCTCCCGTCTGAAACCAGTACTCGTAAGCCCTCTCGCCCCAGTTGAGAGACCACCTCCGCCTCCCCGACTCATTGAAGGGGGTCCGGCTTATACCGTTCGCCGCATTGTGGCCGAGAGACGTGTGGGCAGAGGGTGGCAGTTCCTTGTTGACTGGGAGGGTTATGGTCCGGAGGAACATTGCTGGGTTCCATCGAGAAACATCCTGGATCCTCAGTTAATCACCGACTTCCGCAGAGATAAGGTTGTGGAAGCGTCCGGTGCCGTTCCTTAGAGGGGGGGTCCTGTCATGGATCTGACCTTTCTTCCCTTATCTCCACGTCATTTTATTCGTTGTTATCGTTTACCGGTAATCTATCGGATTTTCCTGTGTTCCCTCACGGGTTTTGCTTTCACCTTGTCATTAGTGAGTTCACCTGGCAGTTAATTCCGCTCACTATTTATACCCCGCTTCCGGACTCTCTCGTTGCTTCCATGTTATTTCACATGACATTCGAGCCGGTAAAAAAGGGTATAGGAAGTTGTATTGCTATCGACCGCTTTGATTAGCAACGCGGGACTTGTTAGCAGTACAACTTTAGAAAGAAAGCAGTTCTAGTTTATACGCTCTTATTTCAGAGCAGAGGTTTCGTTTTCTTTTGTTTCTCTACTCTACCTACGAGTGTCTCACCCAAAGTTTTTGGGGTCTTTTCAGTTCGCTGTTTTTTGTTGTTTCACTCCACAAACGGGAGTTAGATAAGCGTTATTGCTTATTCCTTTGTTTTGCTCGATTATCGAGCTCCTCGGTTATATTGCGAGGTTTGTGTTCTTTCATTTTTAGTTGTTTCTCCACTACGGATTATTGTCCGTTTCTAGTGGTGTTCTTACGAACACTTTAAGATTGCCCAACTACTTGCACTTGGATCTCCAACATTCCCATCTCTGTTTCTGACAGAGATCCCTCATAATAATTATACATACCTGTGATGAATAACAATTAAAAGGTTTATAGCTAGTATTATATAACCCATCATAGCAGGGTATTATTATGTAATGAACAACTATGGTCAGACCATGGCCAGACTGTTTCTGAGATAGTTAAATCATAATAATTAACTAAAACCACGATATAAAACAACGGCCAATTGTAATGCCAAATAAGACCAGCAGAGACCGCTGCAGACCATGGAATATATTTCCCCAGGGGGGAGACACTTTCGAACTTTAGAGACATGGGGTGGGGTTTGAAAGACGCATAAAACGGGGTTATCTGAGTTGGCCCAGTGCTAGTTTTGTTTTGTCTGTTATCAACGGAACGGTGTTTACGTCTTGTGGGTGAGCATGATATTGACGGACTAAGACTGGACTGTGTGATTGAGAGTGTTGTAATATTGTTTAATATATGTATGTCTAGCCGATCAGCCTGGGTATGTATATTCATGCGAATTTATATACAATAAATGACGTTATACCAGACTCTGGAATTTAGTGTCTAATTGGAAGAAAGTTTCAATTACTTGTAGTGGAATGATCCCGACCCCTCCCGACGGGGCGGTGAAAGGATTATTCTATTTATATTTACTACATTAGCGACACCAGCAACCATAGTGCAGTGTATTCCTGGTGCCAGAGCTACCGATGTTGAGTCTAGTTTGAGAGTGCTGGCTAAAAGTAAATGTAAATACTCTAGAATTGTCATTCACGTTGGCACAAATGATGTCCGACTGAGGCAATCAGAGGTCACCAAAAATAACTTTGTTTTGGTGCATGCAGTGGCTAAAAAGATGTGTCGGGAAGTAATATTCTCTGGCCCGCTCCCAGTTCATAGGAGTGACGAGGTCTACAGTAGACTTACTTCACTAAATCGCTGGCTGTCTGAGTGGTGCTCAACTAGTGGCATATGGTTCGTCAATAATTGGCCTGATTTCTGGAGAATGCCTGGCCTACAGAAGAGAGACGGACTCCACCCGAGCTGGAGAGGTGCTCTTGTTCTTGCAAAAAACTTGACACTGTAACAGGGTGCCGGCCAGGCAGCAGGCCTTTGATCCTACATCGGAGCCTGTGCGTTTCCCAACGCGTTTCCCAATGCCTGTGACTCAGACACATGGCCCAATGCCGTTGTCTGCAAGGTGCATTTCAGAGCTAATAATTAGCAATAGTACTCATCCCAGCACCCCATTATCTAACATATCTGAGCTAGAAACTAGTAATTATTATATTGAGACTGTGTCTGCCCCATGCATCTATGCTAAACGTAAAGCAAACCATCGTATTAACACAGATAATTTTGTTACTCTAAAATTAAACCATTTTGCTGCTAGCAGCTGTTGTGAATCACTCCTAAAAACTGAATGTTAGATCTCTTGCTCCTAAAGCAATTCTTGTAAACAAATTGATCACAAATCATAATCTCAAAGTACTGTGTCTGACTGAAACTGAAGACCTGGTGAATACGTCGCACTTAATGAAGCGTGAAGCGTCTCCTATAGGTTTTTTAAGTACTCAGGTATCGCGCCAGTCAGGAAGAGGGGGTGGTGTTGCAGCGATCTATCAGTCCACCTTAAGCTTAACCCCTAAGTGTGGAAATACGTTCTCATCTTCTGAAGTTCTCTCTATGAATTGTGTACAGCATGACCTAGCTAAAATAAGGGGTAACATACAGTCTTTTCTCTTAATGTTTGTTTACAGACCACCTGGGCCCTATTCAGACTTTCTAATAGAATTTGCTGAGTTTTTGTTCTGCCTTGCTATTTCGGCAGACAAGGTTGTGATTGTTGATGATTTTAACATACATGTGGATAAACAGGGTGATCCCCTAGGAACAGCCTTTGCCTCTATTGGTTTTAAACAAAATGTCTATGGGCCCACTCATTACTATAGTCATACCCTAGACTTAGTGTTATTCTATGGTATCAATGTTATGAATCTTAGTATTGTGCCCCATAACCCTGTATTATCTGATAATTTCCTTATTACTTTTGAAATCGAGGCAACCACCACTTTTATATCAGAGACAAGACATTATTACAGCTGGTCGTTAAACTCTGACATCATTCCAAAATCTTCAAATATGCTTCCGGAATTATTATTTTCAAGCGAAGAAAATACCACTGAAGTATCGCTGGATGAATTGACTAACCAGTTAGGTTTAACTCTCAGAAGCACCCTTGATGTGGTTGCCCCTCTAAAAAGAAAGTATTGTCGAAAAAACCGTACTCCCTGGTACAATGACACTACCCGTGCCCTGAAGCAGTCCACAAGAAAACTGGAGAGAAAATGGTGGTCAGCTAAACTAGAAGTATTTCGTCTTGCATGGAAAGATAGCCTCCTCCAGTACAAGCAAGCTCTTGCATCTGCTAGATCTGCCTTTTTTTCTAAATTAATTTAACAAAACAAATGCAACCCAAAATTTTTGTTTAGCACTGTGGACAAATTGACAAAAAAAACCATCATCAGAATGTTCATCTTACCCCTGCATTTACAACAGTAATGATTTAAAAACTATTGAAACTATTAGAGACCAGATCTCTAAATTGCCTACTCCTCTAGACATCACTCCTCCCAAAATCAATGAACTTGATTTTGGTCAACACAAGAAGATGTATCAACAGTGGCACTGAACTGTTTTATGCCAAACGACATGGAGGAGCTGTCTAAACTGGTTACGTCCTCAAAACCGACTACCTGTCTACTCGACCCAATCTCTACAAAATTGGTTAAAGAACCTTTTCCCGTACTAGGCCAGCATATGTTAAAAATTATTTACACATCCTTAGTAGCAGGATATGTACCAGAGTCACTAAAAATGGCGTTTATTAAGCCATTACTGAAAAAACCAAACCTCTAACCTGACAAACTGGAAAATTATAAACCCATTTAAAATCTTCCATTTCTAACAAAAATATTAGAGAAAGCTGTTACGAAGCAACTTGGTGCATACCTTAGCTCAAACCATATCCATGAATTATTTCAGTCAGGATTTAGACCCTACCATAGCACTGAAACTGCACTTGTTAAAGTTATTAATTTACTTAATAATTTATTGTTATCAGCCGACCAAATTTTTGATACAATAGATCATTAGATTCTACTGAACAGACTCCAGGGCTGGGTTGGACAATAGTCAAGCACTTGCATGGTTCAGATCAATCAATACAATAGGAAACAGTTTGTTAAATTAAATGAAGAAGTATCCAGTTGCTCAGTAATTAAATATGGTATTCCACAAGGATCAGTGCTAGGTACAGTACTCTTTTCATTATATATGCTACCCCTTGGTATATTATTATTATTATTATTATATTATATGGGCACATGGGGTAGATTTTCACTGCTATGCAGACGATACTCAGATATATGCACATTTCGATGAAACCCAGCGAGGCACTACCACTTTCTCAATTAGAGGCTTGTATTGCAGATATTAAAGCTTGGATGCACTCCAATTTCCTGCTTCTAAACTCAGAGAAAACCAAAATGCTGGTTTTAGGTCCAAAAAAACAAAGGGAAAAATTGTGTACATATACTTAAAATTTTGATGGCTGTTTAGTTGTTCCAAATTCAGCTGTGAAAGAACTAGGTGTTACTATAGACCCAGATTTAACCTTGCACATAAAAAACATATCTAGAGTAGCTTTCTTTCAGTTAAGGCTAAAGCTAAAATTAGGCATTTTACTATCAGAAGGGGACGCAGAGAAATTGATCCATGCTTTTGTTACGTCTAGGCTATATATACTGTAATGCTCTGCTATCTGGCTGCCCTAAATCCTTTCTAAATAATCTCTAGCTTGTCCAGAATGCAGCCGCTTGCATTTTACTTAGAACTAAGAAATATGAGCATATTACCACAGTACTAGCATCACTTCATTGGCTACCAATTAAGTATAGGATAGACTTTAAGATTTTGCTTCTGACCTTTAAAGATTTAAATTGACTTGCACCAGTGTATATAAACCGAAAAGATCCCTTCGTTCCCAAGACGCAGGCTTCTTAGTCCCTAGAATATCTAAAAACCTGACGGGTGGTAGAGCTTTCTCCTACAGAGCGCCACTACTGTGGAACACCCTGCCAAAATTGATAAGGGAATCAGACACAGTCTCAATATTTAAGTCTAGATTAAAAACGCACCTTTATGATCAGGCTTATAATGAGTTGTATTCTGGAGACAGGACCAGAGAAGCCTTTAGTCGTAGAGTAATGTGTAGTGGCATCCTTTTCTTACTGTCACCTGTCAACAGCTGTGACCCCAATTTCCTAGGCTGGCTCTTGATAGGTGGGTAGGATTGTTTACTCTCTCATGACTGGATGGGTTCTCAAACTCTGTCTTCATAGCTGTGCAGCTATAAATTACTCCTGGTGGGGGTACTTGTCCAACCCCCCCCCCCCCCCCCCCCCCCCTCCCACAAATCTACAAACCGACTTCAAACAAGCCAAGTACTTTGGGGAATATTTTGTTGATACTGTGGGGCAGTGGGTACAATACAATTATGTGAGAGTGTAAAATTTTAGAGACTGTGAAGTGATAACTAGGGTCTATTCAAGACTGTTTTCAGTGAAATCAGTTATAATCAGAGGCTTAGAATGGTCTAAAAATTGACAGATCAGTACAGAAGATTAGCTTCCACGACAGTGATCTTGTCTGTTGACATAGCACCAAATGAAAGCTTGCCGTTTGTCTTTTATACCAACGGATATACCAAATGCACCAACTGCATTTTAATATTAGTTCTGATCAGTGAATGAAAATCACAAGCAAAAGTAGCACTGTGTTGGATATAATCTTTGTTAAAAAAGTGTATTGTATTTGTCCAGGGTTGGGGGTGTAGGTAATGTGCCTCTATTGTTGGGGATCTCTATGCCCAGAGACACGGAGGAAATATTGGAGGTCCAGGTGCGACAGACAAGGAATCAAAAAGTGTTCTAGTCGAACACCACTAAGATGGACAATAATCCATAGTGGACGGGAAAAATAAGGAGAACAGAAAAACCTTGCGATACAACTAAGCGAGGAGCTCGATATCCGAGCAAAAAAATAAATAAGCGAAACACTTATCTAACTCCAGTTGTGTAGTGTAAAAAAGAAAGGAAGAAGAAAAATAAAAGAACACTAAACTTTAGGGCGAGAGCACTCGTAGGTCTGAGCGAGAAACAAAACCCATAAACCTCTGCTCTGAATAAAGAGGAAAGCGCACTTTACTAATTTGTAACTGCTAACAAGTCCCGCATTGAGAAGCAAAGCGGTCGATAGCAGCACAACTTCCTATACCTTTACCGGCTAGAATGTTACCAGAAAATAACATGGAAGTGACGAGAAAAGGAGGAAGCGGGCTATAAATAGTGAGCGAAAATCCAGGACAGGTGAACTCACTAATCACCAAGGCGAAAGCAAAACCCGTAGCGGAACACAGAAAAATCCGATAGATTACAGGTAAAAGAAAAAAGGAATACAAAACACGGAGATAAGAGAAGGAAGGCGCGATCCATGACATCTATATTCTTACATGTGTACAAATTACCCATGCAAGCCGTTTACATATACATTTAGCAATAGTGGTGATAGACAAATAAAACATGTCCGTCTTACCAGTCTTCACCCGGGCACCCACTAATGTAGAGAATACATACAAATCTGGTAGTAGTGAGCAAGATAATTAGTAATATTTGTCGTTACCGGTAATCTATCGGATTTTCCTTTGTTCCGCGACGGGGTTTTGCTTTCGCCTCGTCATTAGTAAGTTCACCTGTTATTAATTTCCGTTGACTATTTATACTCCGCTTCCTGCCTCTCTCGTTACTTCCATGTTATTCCACGTAACATTCGAGCCGGTAAAAAAAGGTATAGGAGATTAGTAAGAAAGCTAGTTTAAAAAAGAATGGGTTAGGAAGTTTAGAAAGTAAGCAAGTCTCTTTTTCGCTCTGAGTTCAGAGCAGAGGCTTTCTCGTTTCTTTTTGGTTTTTCTTTCTTTTCTCAGAGTGCTCTTACCCAAATTGTTTGGGATTCTGTTGAGCTCTGTGTTTTCCTTTTTGTTTCGCTCCACTAACAGGAGTTAGATAAGCGTATAGCTTATTTCTTTGTTTTTTGCTCGGAGATCGAGTTCCTCGTTCTTATCGCGAGGTTATTTGTGTTCTGTTATTTTCCTCTATTTTCACGACGGAGTATTATCTGTTTTAGTGGTGTTTTTTTCGAACATTTTCAGATTGCACAGCTATCGCATCTGGACTTCCAATATTTAGCCCGTGTCTCTGACACAGGGATCCCCCACAATATTATTTCTGAATCATCTCAGTTCTCACACGGCACCAATTATGTAGGGAATATCCTCAGACGGGGCACCAATAAATGTAAGGAATATGCCTCTGTATATATATAAATAAACTCTTACATGCCAGAAATATAGGCAATAACTATGGAATAATGAGGTTTACCCTTATTTTTCTTAAGTTAGGTTAAAACTAAATCAGTCTCATTTTGATTATTATGGATTATAATTACTACTACTTCAATTTACCATCAAAGCACTAATAACTAATAACTCATAAGGGTTGAAGGTATTACGTTCTAATGATTAGGTTGACTCAGCCTTCGTGTTCATATGATATCAAAACAGACACCAGGTTTAACAAAAATAGATTTATTAAACAAGGAAAAACAGGAATATCACATTCTACTAAATAGACATATCATGTTGTGTGCGTTTTGGACTATGGTGGTTATTGATCTCAAATCTAACGTTACTATCAATAAGTTCATGCACTACGGTCAGGAAATACTGTTAACCATCTACAGTAAGCTAAAATGAGATCATATCACACGAACGTTAGTCAGTGTTAGTATAGGTGAGCAAACCGTGAGGCTTGCTTTGGTTAGTTAGAGTACTAACATGTAAACGATAGGCCAACCGGCTAGCTTGCTAACCAGTGGAACAGGTTTATACAGGTATTATCACACAAAGTCGAGATACAATCAGATTACAGATAAACAATTTAGACTAAAATCCTAAACTATGTCTTTCTTATCCTGGTTGAGATTTCTCCGACGTCATCTGGTTACCACCTGGTTTGCGTCTTTGTCCGTGGCTGGAACAGTCGGAGTTGCGTTAATTCAGTCCTAGGGTTAGATGCCGTAGGCAAGCTAACTTGTTCCTTGCGTGCAGCGGTGTTGCTGGTGCAACCTTTGTAGCTGTGCAGCTAGTAAAAGGGGAAGACAAAATGGAGTGCTGCCTCTTGTTTAGTTGTGCTGCTGCACGATAGAGGGGTGAAGGAAAAGAGTGGGGTGAAGGAAAAACGGAGCCGACAGACTGGAATGTCTTCAGTTTTATCTTAGTGTCTTAGTTTTATGACTCATATTTCCAAGTGACACGATTGGATCACTAAAACGGACATTACGCTGTGGCTGGGTTGTGCCCTTTGGGTTTTCTGTGGAATGAAGGGAAATTTAGTCTGTGGTCCCTACAGGGGTCAATACAGTTTAAATTCAGACAATATTTTGACATATATTGGGGTCACAATATTGTAGGCCTGTATACTTTAACAAATAAATCAATCAAAGAAGAGTAAATTGGCAGGAAAGGTAAATTCCAGCATAACAGGTCAGACTTCATTTCGAACTGCTGTTACGGATGTGGCCAAAGGCAGAATAGTTACCCAAGGCCTCGCACCTTATGCAGATTCCAGAAATCTTAAAAATGGGATAGAGCACAAGAACTGATCTGATGACAGAACTGGCTGGCCAGGCTTGTCATTTAGGTCTTACTGACAATGAAAGCCTTGGAGGCCTACCGCTTAAAATGCACAGGTCATGATCTCTGGATGCACTGGTGATCACCGGTCCATTTTTACCTTTCTTTTTTTTAATGTTACATAATGGTGTCCTGCTAGTGCAGTCTAGGCTATTTGTAATCTGAGATAGGATGAATGGGTGCAAATGAGATTTTAGAATGTTGCAGAAGGTTCCAGAGTTCTGTGTGATGTCACGTCTCACGGCTTCCGTGCTGAATTTTTTTTATTCCACATTTTCTACTGTCACACCTCTGTCCAGGTGAAGTTATTGTGTTCCATAAACCCTGGTATTGTCATGGTTATTTGCAGCCTCTGCTGTTCTATGTTTTGGTTTCCTTTTCCTCACTTCGATATTATCTAAGCTTTTTTACAAAACAAAGTTCGGTATAGGAATTCGGTCACCGCATTTCTGGTTTGTATAAATAAGAAATGCAGCAAGTCCAGTTAGTTATAGGATTAGATTGGTTCATTCATTTCTTTCCGATCTTTAGTTTATCATAACTTGCTCGACCTGTGTACCTTTTGTGTTCAGCGCTTTTCTTACTAGAGCTTAGGTAACAGGTTTGATTTTCTATTTCTTTCCTTCAGCTGTTTTCTTGGGTTTTCTTTAGATTTTTCCCTACCTCTTGTTACACCTAAGTATTTAGTGCGTGAGGTTCTTTTGTTATTTATTCTCACTGTATATAGAGATACACCTCTGTTTTCTGAGGTTGTTTTGATTTGCCTTGTGCTAGGGAAGTTTTTTGCTCACGTTCTTTTGTTTCACCTCTTCCTGGTGCGGTTTCGTCCGCTTTTGTGACATATCTTTCGAAATGCGCCTTTAGAATTCTTATCAGTCGCGCTTGGTTCTCCGAACCCTACTCTAACCCTCACAGTATGGTTTTGAGTTATTTTAGGAACAACACATTTGCCAAGAATGTATCCAGCAGTCCCCATTTATTTTACTTTTTTGTGATAAGAAAAACTATGCATATAGTCTTACGTAGATTGTCGTGTGGTCAAAAAGACTTTGCTAAACATTATTGTGGATCACATTGTTTCTCTAGCTGCTTTAAGAAGATATGATTGTTTTAAATGATTTAGAATCAAGACTGGTTGCCTATATTAATAATTTCTTAATGTATATGAGCACAGCTTCATACAGTTACAGGTTTGCAGTGTGTCGGCTTGTGAAATGGCGTGAAAGAAATCATTGTTTTCAGACCGCTTATCAAGTAAACATGATACCAGTTACAATGTAGATGAAGATGACACCAAGGCCGTTTTTTTCTATTTTCTATTTCTTGTATCATCACTGTTATTTTGGCCCAATTAGGCTGGTTGTAAAGACAGGATAAGCAGATTCGTATTGGTCTGCATGCTGCAATGAATGATAGTACATATTATCGTATGTACGATAATGCTGTTGGCTCAGAACGTATCATGAATGACTTGGGAACAATAACCTGTGATAATGTGCAAAGTGTGATGCACAGGAGCTTTGTTCATTACCAGAACCAACAGTAACTAAACTTTGGTCAGTTTGTGGTTTGGAGAGACAAGAGGGACAACTGTGACCATACCTCATTTCTAGAGACCAACGTCAAAGAGATATACCATGGCAGGAACAGATATAGTGCCTGACTTACTAATATCTTTGCCATGTACAAAACCTTTTAGCACACACAAAACTAATAACAAAACCAACGATTGGTGCAAAACAAATACCATGACCAATCATTGGTCATGTTATTGGTTTTGCTTGTGTTACAAGGTTTTGCACATGCTAAAGGTCTTAGTAAATCAAGCCATCAGCCCATAACGTTTGAAATGATTATGTTGAAGTTTTACCTTAAGAGTGTGTATCTACCATTATAATTGTGATGCGCTTAATTCTAATATACACTACATGGCCAAATGTACAGGTGCAGCTCAAAAAATTAGAATATCCTGAAAAGGTTCAATATGTTTTGTCACTCGTGAGAAAGTGAAACTCATATATTATATAGATTCAATACACATAGAGTGAAATATTTCAAGCCTTTATTTCTTGTAATTTTGATGATTATGGCTTATAGCTAATGAAAACCCAAATTCAGTGTCTCAGAAAATTTTAATATTACATAAGATCAATAAAAAAGGATATTTTAAACAGAAATGTCAGCCTTCTGAAAAGTATGTTCATTTCTATGCACTCAATACTTAGTTGGGGCTCCTTTGGCATTAATTACTGCATCAATGGCGTGGTATGGAGGCAATCAGCCTGTGGCACTGCTGAGGTGTAATGGAAGCCCAGGTTGCTTTGATAGCGGCCTTTAGGTCGTCTGCATTGTTGGGTCTGGTGTCTCTCATCTTCCTCTTGACAATACCCCATAGATTCTCTATGGGGTTCAGGTCAGGCGAGTTTGCTGGCCAATCAAGCACAGTAATACCATAGTCATTGAACCAGCTTTTGGTATTTTTGGCAGTGTGGGCAGGTGCCAAGTCCTGCTGGAAAATGAAATCAGCATCTTCATAAAGCTTATCAGCAGAAGGAAGCGCTCTAAAATTTTCTGGTAGATGGCTGCGTTGACTGTGGACTTCAGAAAACACAGTGGACCAACACCAGCAGATGACATAGCACCCCAAATCATCACTGACTGTGGAAACTTCACACTGGACTTCAAGCAACGTGGGTTCTGTGCCCCTCCACTCTTCCTCCAGACTCTGGGACCTTGATTTCCAAATGAAATGCAAAATTTACTTTCATCTGAAAAGAGGGCATTGGACCACTGAGCAACAGTCCAGTTATTTTTTTCCTTAGACCAGGTAAGACGCTTCTGACGTTGTCTCTGGTTCAGGAGTGGCTTGACACGAGGAATGCGACATTTGTAGCCCATGTCCTGGATTCGTCTGTGCGTGGTGGCTCTTGATGCACTGACTCCAGCCTCAGTCCACTCCTTGTGAAGCTCCCCCAAATTCTTGAATGGATTTTGCTTGACAATCCTCTCAAGGCTGCGGTTATCCCTGTTGCTTGTGCACCTTTTCCTACCACACTTTTTCCTTCCACTCAACTTTCTATGAATATGCTTGGATACAGCACTCTGTGAACAACCAGCTTCTTTAGCAATGACCTTTTGTGGCTTACCCTCCTTGTGGAGGGTGTTAATGACTGTCTTCTGGACATCTGTCAAGTCAGCAGTCTTCCCCATGATTGTGTAGCCTACTGAACCAGACTGAGAGACCATTTAAAGGCTCAGGAAACCTTTGCAGGTGTTTTGAGTTAATTAGCTGATTAGAGTGTGACACCATGAGTTTCCAATATTGAACTTTTTTACAATATTCTAATTTTCTGAGACACTGAATTTGGGTTTTCATTAGCTGTAGGCCATAATCATCAAAATTACAAGAAATAAAGGCTTGAAATATTTCACTCTATGTGTAATGAATCTATATAATATATGAGTTTCACTTTCTGAAATGAGTGACAAAAAATATTGAACTTTTTCACGATATTCAAATTTTTTGAGCTGCACCTGTATATGGACATCTTGCTCATCCCAAAATCAATATGGAGTTGGTCCCCCCTTTGCTGCTATAACAGCATACACTCTCCTGGGAAGGCTTACCACTATATTTTAGAACATTGGGCTTTGTGCAGTCCAGTCAAGTTCTTCCACACCGATCTTAACAAACCATTTCTGTTTGGACCTTGCTTTGTGCAAGGGGGCATTGTCATTCTGAAACAGTAAAAGGCCTTCCCCAAACTATTGCCACAAAGTTGGAAGCACATAATTGTCTAGAATGTCATTGCATGCTGTAGCATTAAGATTTGCCTTCACTCGAACCAAGGGGCCTAGCCTGAACCATGAAAAACAGCCCCAGACCAAGGGTTGTCCAGATACTTTTGGGCATATAGTGTCGTTAAATTTTGATTCATTATTTTTTTGTTTCTTAATATACCAGTACTCTACTCATTTGGAGGCTGGTGGCTGATAAGTCCAGCCCCAAAGGCAGGGCTGCACCTCAGCCAATAAGCATGTTTCATGCAAATGAGGGGGCGTATTGCAGTATTCTTTTGTATAGATGGGATTGCTGTGGCTGAGTGCCACAGGGTGTCTGCACTCCGGAGAAGTCGAACCGAAATTTGTCAAAAAAACTTTGCAGTGAGATCCATCCAACTGATTATGCATCCACAGGAACTACGCAAAAACCCTCATGTGAGTCCGCTGATGATTTTTTACCCCCATATCCTTCTTCACCTCTTCAGGGTTGCCAGACTGAGGAATTTTTATCCCCTCTAGATTTGAAATGGAAAGAGTTGTAATTTTTTCAAAATGTCACAGTGAAAGTAAAACATTTTGTAAAGAAGAGACTTGCATTTAAAAGGAAATATGAAGACTTGCGTTATCCTGCGTGTGACTACTTGCAATATTTTTTGCACATAATAAGTTGGAAAGAGAGCGATTTTTGAGGGATTTTTCATGGGATAAAAAAAAAGGCATCATCTGGCAACCCCCCCAGACCCCCCCCCCCCCCCTCCCTTTTATACTTTCTCAATAATCAGAAGATGTTGTGATTGTGATTGTGTGATGGAACTGTGATGCTGCCCTTGTGATGGTGGAACTGTGTCGATCGCGTATGAGAGAGTGTTGGATGATTTCACAGTCACAAAACAGGGCCAGACCTGTTTGATGGGTAGTCCAGGTCAGTTTGTGCAGTAGCTTCCCAGGTTATGCAGGAGAGGCTCTCGTGCTTGAGTCCAGGCTTCAGTCAGCTGGATAGTGAATGACCAGGCCTAGACAGAGCTGAACCACATGTTCTTGTTATTATGAATTTTTAGATATATTTTTATCTTCAGCTAGCTCTCCCTGCTGCTAGAAACTGAGGCTGTGACTTCAGCGTGAGTTGGAGTAGGAACCTCTCTTTCTCTCTCTCGCTCTTTCTCTCTCTCAATTAAATTAATTTCAAAATGCTTTATTGTCTATATATTATAATAAATATATGTGTTGGCAAAGCTTTATAAACAAACGTATGAAATATAAACAAAAAACACAAATACATAATAATACATAATAATTATAATAAAAAGAATCTCACTCAAACTCACATCGCCAACTGCGTCAGCCATTACATTACATTATTACATTATAGGCATTTAGCAGACGCTCTTATCCAGAGCGACTTACATACTTCTTATTACATTTATCCATTCATACAGCTGGATATATACTGAAGCAATGCAGGTTAAAGTTGCTCAAGGTAGGGTACAACGTGTCCTACCTATCGAACCTGAAAACCTGCCTTACACAGTCAAGTCCAGTTCCTTAACCACACTACACTACGCCACAGCCGTGGCCAACTGTCCACTCAAAAAGGCTGCATGGCAAAAACTGGCATCTCACACCTTCCTGCTCTCTCCTAGATTGACAGAGGATGCTGCAGCAATGAGACGGGCCCACACACACTGTCAGGCATTGCAGATTGGGGGACAATGAGGGTTAAAAGTGGTTAAAAGGAGGTCTCCCTCCTAAAGGTGGAGCTCCACAGGGTCTCCCTCCGAAAGGTGGAGCTCCACGGGTATTCTCTCTCTTAAAGGTGGGGCTCCACAGGGTCTCCCTCCCTGATGGTGCAGTTTTAGGGCTTTCTCTGTTGAGGGAGGGAGAGAGAGTAAATGGTGAGAGAAGGAGACAGGGAAGGAGAGAGCAGGAAAAAGAGAGACAGAGGGAGAGAAAGACAGAAAGTGAGAGTAAGAGAGAGGCAGAGAATGAAAGAGTAAGAGAGAGAGGCAGAGAGTAAGAGAGAGCGGGACCCAGCTCAATAACAGGTCCCTGTACAATGCAAATGTCAGTCATCCATATCGTTTGTCTAAGGTAGCATACAATATACCAGTTTTGACCACATTTGAGAGTGTTTTTTTTTTTTTTTTTTTCAGCCTAAAAAAAAAAAAAAAACATTACACATAAAGTTTCAGCTTTTTTGAAGTAGGCTTCTGTGTTCCACCTTAGATACACTGTAATTTTACAACGGAATAAAAATGCACAAATGTTCAGGGAAATGTGTTATTCTGTAGCTGCAGATACTGCCAGTAACATTAAACGTGTATGTAAAAATCACGACCATGCTGTACAATAGGGATTTTGCCCTTAGCTTTCTGAAAAACAGGAATGGTATTAGATAATATTCACCTGTGTTATACTGCAAAAGATTACGATAAACTGTCTTGCTACAGGGTATGGACGCACATATATTTTCAAAAAGGTTCCTCTTGACGTATGTCATGTGTGCACAGCAGGAATGAAAAGAATCATAAGCATTAGCATGGCTCACATTTTTTTAGCATGATGTGTTTGTAAAGGGAGGAGATACTTGTATCTCCTATGACACTTGAAAGACAGAAGTTGGAAGCGTCACTGCTCATTTGTGTAATGGTGAGTGTCTTTGTGTCTAGTGAGTGTGTTTGTGCAGTACTGAGTTTGTTTGTGTAATGGTGAGTGTGTTTGTATAGTGAGTGTGTTTGTGTAATGGTGAGCGTGTTTGTGTGAGTGTGTTTGTATAGTGAGGGTGTTTGTGTAATGGTGCTGTGTTTGTATGAGTGTGATGGAGGAGATGTGTAGAAGTTGCGTTTGTGGGGTTGTTGGTGTTATTAGCTGGTTTCTAAGAAACTGTGTTTGTTTAGTGCTAGATGCAATGTTACAGTTACAGAAACTGTGCTTGTGAAACGCTGAATGAGGTGGGCCAGCGGATAAGAAACTATCTTATTGCAGAGTTTGGCTGGATAGGTAAGTTGTGTAGCTGCTGTGCCTGTGTAGTGGTGAATCAACCAATTGTGTAGAAATTGTATTTTTGCAGTGGTGGATGTCACAGGGCAGTTGTGTAGATGGTGTTTCTGGCATGGGAAATATGATGGGCCAGTTTTTGCTGAAGCTGAAGAACTTGTGTAGTGGTGAATGTGTTTGTGTAGAGGTGAGTGTGTTTGTGTAATGGCCAGTGTGTTTGTGTAGAGGTGATTGTGTTTGTGTAGTGATGAGTTTGTTTTTGTCGTGGTGATTGTGTTTTAATTGTTATTGATTAATTGTTATGTAGGCCCTATGTGCTTTGCTTATGCCTTCTGCTTTGATGCGTTTCTTGTCTATGTGAAGCACTTTGTAAACTTGTTTTAAATAGGTGTTATACAAAGTTGTTATTTTTATTAGTATTGTTATTGTGTTGTGTTTGTGTAGTGTATAGTTGTGCTGGCAGTTGGTAGTACCACACAATTAGTTTCAGGTATATTTCAGGGCCCTGCTCCTTGTAGCTGGCTAACTGAATTAGCTGGTTAACTGCGCTGAGTAAAACCTGGAACAGTGTTTTTGCTAGTCCGTATGTTCCATACTGGGTGACACGGTGCTGCAGTGAATAGCATTGTCGCCTCACAGCAAGAAGGTACCGAGTTTGAATCCCGGCCTTTCTGTGTGGAGTTTGTATGTTCCCCCCGTGTCCATGTGGGTTTCCTCCAGGTAAGTTAGGTTGATTGGAGATTCTAAATTGCCCATAGGTGTAAGTCAGTGGTCCCAACCCTATTCCTGGAGATCTACTGTCCTGTAGGTTTTCACTCCAACCCTAAGAAAGCACATCTCATTCAACAGCTAGAGATCTTGTTGGGCTGCTAATTAGTATAAACATATGTGCCAAATTACGGTTGAAGTGAAAACCTACAGGACGGTAGATCTCCTGGAACAGGGTTGGGGACCACTGGTGTAAGTGAATGGTGTGTGTGCCCTGCATGGATTGGCAAACTGTCCAGGGTAGGGATGCAAATTTAAAGGAATTTCCTTAATCGATAGTTGTTAACCTTAACAAACAATCGTCGATTAATTGATAACATAAAAGCTAAATATAGCTTATGATATACAGAATACAAAATGCATGTTATATTCGTCAATCAAAGATTTATTGTAACATTTGAGAAACAGGCATTATTGTAGCATAACAAAAATAGAATATGAAGGCGTGTATTGGCTACTTTAACAGAAAATAAATTGCGCTCCGTCTCATCTGTTGCAAGCGAAACCGTTGCTGCGCTAGGCACTTGCAGCATTAACATAATCGCTCTTGAAACGGAAAGGCGACAGTTAAACTACTAGACCTAGCCTAGAACAGTCAACTTAAAACATAGGCTATTATGTTTTGAATAGGCTCCTCATATGCATACTAGATAGACCTACTTATTTTTATTCAAGAACATTTAAGCATATCTACGTGGTCGGGAGTGAGTCGTGTGCACAGCCTGTTTATTAGCTCACAAAATCCCTCAATGGTGCTTATTGGCATAATGTCCTTTTCAACCGTGTTGCATATCCTCTGAGTAATAGCCTACCCTCCGCTTGTCTATCGTCACACCCTCTTTGCCAACACTGAGGTGATGGTAGGTTGCGATCCACTTTGCCCTGGCAGCACGGTTGGATGTACGCTTTTCAGGTGGTAGGCTACATTAACGACGTAGTTATACTTCAAAACAGCACCACAGGTATTGCAATGGGCATCATTGTTTTGCCCGCTTCATTTTTGTGTCTTCTTGTGTAGGCTAAACTTCGCGGCCTCTTCAATAATTACACTAGGCTGAATTTGGCATCCTCGCGTGGAGACCTTAAATCATGATTACATTTCACGCAAAAACTCCCATTGAAACAAGACCACAGATTGTTCAGTTAATTGTTTAATTTGAAATCTTATCGATTAAATTCTTATTAGCAATTAATTGATAGTCGATTAATTGTTAACATCCCTAGTCCAGGGTGTATTTCTGCCTCCATATATCCAAATATCTGCTCTTTTTAGGGTATTCATTTTTAACATTTGTATTTCACGCCTATTAAGACAAATCATGTGATCATCATGGAGTGCAACTCAGTACACCAAAGTAAATGTATCTCCTCCCCTTCTTTTTTGTCTCCTCTCCCCTCCTCTTTTTTCTCCTCTTCTCCCTGCTCTCCTCCTCTTTTTTCTTCTCTCTCTGCTCTTTTCTATTCTCCACTCCTGTTGTAGGAGCTGTACTACCTGCAGGTGCAGTGTGAGAGGGAGAGGGGAGAGAAGATGGAGGACAGTCCCAGGAACAGGAAGTTGAGGGTGTGTGTGGCCACCTGTAACCGTGCCGACTACTCCAAGCTGGCTCCCATCATGTTTGGCCTGAAGGCCGATCCGGACAACTTTGACCTGGAGGTGGTGGTGTTGGGGTCCCATCTCATTGATGATTATGGGTGAGCCCTGTTTTCTAAAAAAAAAGTGCTCAAGTTCCTCAGAGCCACGAATAGGAGAACCTGGGATGTGTGTGTGTGTGTGTGTGTGTGTGTGTGTGTGTGTGTGTTGGGGGGGCTATTTGCTTCTGTCTGTGTTTGTGCATGTGTGTGTGCATGTCTGTGATTAATCAGGAATGACAGGCTCAGATGTAACCTCTGTCTTCCGATGGTCAATATTCTATCATTATTCTTTGTGTTAGCAGCAGGTAGTTCACACTGAAAAAATGCTGTCCTCAAAACTTTCTAAACTTGTCTTTTTGGCCAGACCGATCTGGACCAGCCTTTAGAGGGTATCATCATGTGTTCGTCGCGAGTTAAATCACACACTCTGTATCTTCCCACCTCCCCCAGAAACACCTTCCGTATGATCGAGCAGGACGAATTCAAAGTCAGCTCCAAGCTGCACACCATCGTGCGCGGGGAAGACGAGGCCGCAATGGTGGAGTCAGTGGGCCTGGCACTGGTCAAGCTCCCGGATGTCCTGCACCGGCTGAACCCGGACGTGCTGGTGGTCCACGGTGACCGCTTCGATGCGCTAGCGCTGGCCACGGCAGCGGCGCTAATGAACATACGCATCCTGCACCTGGAGGGCGGCGAGGTCAGCGGCACCATTGACGACTCCATCCGCCACTCCATATCCAAGCTGGCGCACTACCACGTCTGCTGCACCCACAGGGCTGAACAGCACCTCATCGCTATGTGTGAGGACCAAACCCGCATTCTTCTGGCCGGCTGCCCCTCCTATGACCGCCTCCTCACCTCTTACCACAGCGAGGACCACGCCCATGTATTCCAGACCTGGCTAGGTAGGCACTGGAGCTGCAGCTCCCCATCTATCACCTGACATTACTTCACAGTTCATGGCATTCATTTAGCTGACAGCCACACCCTCTCCATACCCACATAGCTTAAAATACAATGTATGCATGTACAATGGGGGAAATAAGTATTGGACACGTCAACAATTTTATTATCAAACATATTTCCAATGTAGCTATTCACATGATTTTTTTTGAGACATGATTTTTATTTAACTTAATAAAACTACACAAAAAAAAAAATTGTAACGTTATAGTACATACAGTATGGAATGAAGGATCACTTTAAGTTTTTTCCTTGACATTTTTTTTTATTGATATGGAAAAAAAAAAAATAAGGAGAAAGAACCCTTCAAGTTATCCCATCATATCATATTACTGTATTTCTGGCAGCAGAGATGTTAAAGGCTTGTTTTTTGATACATCACCCTTTGATGACTTAGAGCCTTACTTAGCCATGTGTGTTCTATACTGTTCCAGTGTAATTTACAATTAAATCTTTCCCCCCCCCCCCACCCCCCCCCCCAATTCAAATGAGATCCATTGCAGATATCTTCTGTAGTAGAGTACCATATAAGATAATAAGAGCCTTTTATTGTGTGTTGTTCACAGACATCATCAAGTTCATCATGGCAAAGAATATATGCAAAAATATAAAAAAAAAAAATTTTAAAAATATTTAATTTTAGCCCACATTTATTTTTTTTTTTTTGTTTTTTTTTTTTCCTGTTTTTTTTTTTTTTTTTTTTTTTTTTTTTTTTTTTTTTTTTGGAACTTCTTAGCTTATTTAGTTTTTATATGTGTTATATTATATTAATTGTGAATAGCATGTGAATAAAATATGTTGATAATATGTTTGAAATAAAAATGTGTTTGATAATCCCCCATATTTTTGTATGTATTACGACACAGTTAATTGTATACAAAAATAACAGTAGGATATGTAATGGAGCTTTTATGATGGTTATAAAACATTGTTGTGAAACAGCTTTGACAGACTTTGTGTTGTGAAAGCTGGCTGTTTCACTTGCGTCTTTTCTTTCTGCCAGAGAACAAGCTAAGGAAGAGAGTCGTTTTTCAGTGAGTCACTGTGTGTCTTTATATCATGGAAATTACACCTGACCCTTCCCTCTCTTCACATGCTTGATGTAATGAACTTTCCTCTCGTCATACACTACTGTGTCCCTGTGTTGTGTTACTGTATGACAGAGAAAACTTTAACCTGCATAAAATATGTTTCTGACAAAATCATATTTAGCAGATTATTTTGCAGATTAATTTAGTAGATTAATTTGGCATTTAGCAGATGCTCTTATCCAGAGCAATAAACTGTGAGAAACATAGTATTTTTTTAAAGCACAGTCAGTTTATACAGTTGAATATTTTACTTAAGTCATTCAGGTTAAGTGCCTTGCTCAAGGGTGCAAAGGGCAGTGCCCCATCTAGGAACTGAACCCGCAATCCCTGAGTTACATTTATAGAGTGCCTTTCACCTCGTGGTCTCATACATTTATATAGTGCCTTTCACCTTGTGGTCTCATACATTCTAATTGTAAATGGGGGAGGGCTCTTCACACCTGTGCTGCACCCACCTGGATGATACACAGTAACAGGGCCAGTTTTAACACAACCATGTATCCCAACAGGAGACGATGTGAAAAAGAATGGCTACATCCTGGCCCTGCAGCACCCCGTCACCACAGACATCATGAACTCCATTAAGATCTACGGCCTGATGCTGGACGCCCTTATCTCCTTTAACAAGAAAACGCTCGTCCTCTTCCCCAACATTGACGCAGGTAAGCCCCGCCCACTCAGGTAAACCTGGCTCATCTCAGCATTATTTTCAATAACAGATTACAGGTATTTATCTCATTCTGTACTTTCAGAGAAGTTAGATCATTCCTGTGCTCAGACCACTAGTTAAACAAACTTAAGCAAGAGTTTAAGCAAGTGCTTTTTATTATTTTTTTTGTCATGTGACTAGCATCTTCAGATGAACTACAATCCTAACAAAAATACCAGCAGTGCAGAACAAAGCCTTTTCAGACCACTAGCATACGTTGAATTTGGAAACCACAAAGTGTACAGGACATTCTCATGCGCTGGAAAAACCTTCTTCTTTTGCCTTTAATGCATTTTCCATCCATTATTACAAATTACACAGAAGAAAAAAAGAGACTAGGAACAGTTTACTGAGTCCATTGTGTTGAGACGCTATGCAAACACTGGCTTTGTGGTAGAATATCTGGTCATTTTATCAGCACAACCCAAGCCAAAGAATGCTAAGTATCCTGTTCTTCCAGTTGAAAGACCGAAAGAAAAGTAGAAAAGAAATGAGCTGCTTAATCCTACATGAAAGCTGTAAAAGGTAACATTCTTCTCAATGCCCAGCATAGCCTAACACTGACTGGGGTTTGTCACTGACCTCACCTGCTGTTTCTCATGGAAACGGAATATATTGCAACATATAAAAATAAAATATATTGTAAAATAATGGGGCCCATCCACACACTGGAACAGTGCCTTAACAGATACAAGACTGTGGGGCCCATCCACACACTGGAACAGTGCCTTAACAGATACAAGACTGTGGGGCCCATCCACACACTGGAACAGTGCCTTAACAGATACAAGACTGTGGGGCCCATCCACACATTGGAACAGTGCCTCAACAGATACCAGACTGTGAGGCCCAACCACACACTGGAACAGTGCCTTAACAGATACAAGACTGTGGGGCCCATCCACACACTGGAACAGTGCCTTAACAAATACCAGACTGTGGGGCCTATACATTAATAGAACGTGATTTTATTAGCTGGGTAGAACAGTGCCTTAACAAGATGAGCCACTGTAGAAACCGCACAGCTAAACCAATGAGGGGATAACTGCGGTTGAAGGTTTAAACGTGATGTATCCACCTGTTGCTGCGGGAAAAGGGAAAATGATTAAAGTTAATAAAGAAATATGAATATTCTTGCAACCGGGTTAGACTGCTCTTTAGATTCACTGGATTAGCTAACAAGGGACCACAAATCAAAGATACTCGTACCACGTTACCTTCCGCTTTTAGTCTGGTCTACCTTGATCACAGTTTATCCAAAGAACAACCTCTATATATTGCAGTAAATCATCAGCCACCAACGCTGATTCTGTACTCGTTTTATCTGACTCCATTTAAAATAATAATTTAGAATTTGGGTTAAACCTGCGTGGAACTCAGAGTGGTTACACTCGACTCGTCCTTAATTACTAGTCCTCAATTATCAATATATGCTTGCCGGAATCAGCATTATTGCCGAAACTCAGTTCGGTGGCGAACGCAGAGGTTTGGGGTCTAGTCAACACAATACATGATATTCATTTATCATAGATAGTTGCGAGCCCCAGTCTGAGTACATTTAAAGGGCTCCTTAAGGCAAATTTGACAAGAACCGGCGTAACAACACCCATGGGTTCCTATATCAAATCACCAGAACCATGCACTACTCTGGGTGTATTTAAAGAGTTCCTTAAGGCAAATTTGACAAGAATCGACGTAGGACGCCCATGGATTCTCTTCACATCAAATCACCAGAACCGATACACCAACCCGACCTTTACAATTGGGCCGTCACTTGACTGCCTATACCAAACTTGTGTATGCCACGTCTGTACCAGGCCGCTGATCAGTCGGTCCTGGGTCAGAATTGTCCCCCTGAATATTCAGTTATAATTTAAGCTAAAAAAGGGTATAAGATGAATTAGAGTCATGGAAACCACGCAAGTTAAAAATAAACATAATTTAATAACAGGCAGGCAGGTCATTAACTTAAATTAAAACATTCAATTATACAAAACATAGATTTAAGAAAAGAAACAAAGTAAATATCTTACCCAGCCTGTTCAACTACACACAGACACAGAATATGCACGGTGTGGGAAGTCGGTTACAATCTTCCCAGATAGGCTTGTCTCTCTCCTTTTTATGCCAAATCATGTGTTTGAACCAGGTGGCAGTGCCATAAATTAACCTGGACAGGATGGTCAATCAGGAATTTAGCCCCCCATTGTTAGGGGTGTTTGCGCAGCGAGAGGGGAAGAGGAGGCAATTACCAGAGAGGACATTTCACTGTTACAGTTTTTCCCTGAGTTCCTGAAACTATGCTTTATTAAACTCTATTTGGTATGAAATGTATTTCAGTAAATTCCTTGATTTTACCTGAATCCATACATACCAAACAGTTTAAGATGATATTATATTATGGTGTAGTTGTCATGACAATTCCCTCCTAATGTACCATTTTACATACAATTCCTGTTACTATCACATAATACAGAATGTAACAATATAAGAATCACATGTGCAATGTTCGTTGGTTATTACATGGTTATTTACATGGTTATTTAACACTCTTAACAGAAGTTTTAGAGTCCTGGTACAGAAAAGAATTAAATAGTGTAATGACAGGGGTGCCCAAATGAGGGCACTGTGGTATTGTCCAATGGTTTTCCCATAGGATTTGTCCAGGTTTTGGGTTACTGTAGGTCACAGATGTCCTGGGCGGACATTCCTTTATCATTGTCTGGCTGCGGTCTGGATGCCGTAAATGCTCTTTTATGAGCCATTTACCATCAAGGAAAACAGTTCCAATTGTATACCTTTCAGCAAATGGGTCCATTTGGGAGGATGTTGCCGGACCTCAAAGAAAGTCAGAGTAACCTATTATTTTATTACAAGGCCCTCTGGTCCTTCGAAGTCAATGCAGTTCCCAGATGGCATTGTTCCGGAATCCCACTTTCACTCCCCTCCTACACCACGTGGAAGCCCCCACCATAACCAAATTCAAACCACCCAAGAGATTGTATTGGACCCTTCCAGGTTCTGGAATGGGAGATGTCCACACATATGTGTGTGCAGATTTAACCCTGCCCCTCCCTCCTTCTCCTCCTCCCCCCACAGGAAGTAAGGAGATGGTGCGCGTGATGCGCAGGAAGGGGATCGAGCGACACCCAAACTTCATAGCGGTGAAGCACGTGCCTTTCGAGCAGTTCATCCAGCTGGTGTCCCACGCCGGCTGCATGATCGGCAATAGCAGCTGCGGGGTGCGGGAGGCGGGAGCCTTCGGGACGCCCGTCATCAACCTTGGATCCCGCCAGACGGGCAGAGAGACAGGTAGTGGGCACCGCTTTCAGAAAAGAGCTGACACTCGCTCTGGAGGGATGAATCAAGTCAACGTTGTTCAGGCAGTGCATTGTATTGGTTAGGAAACTGGGCTCATAACTGAAAGGTTGTGGATTCGATTCTCAACTGGGGCACTGCTGCTGTAGTCTTGAGCTAAGCACTTAACCCTTTAAATAGCACTAAAAGTGGTTTAGTTTATTTGCATTCATTGTGTTTTTTATGGTGAAATTTTTTAATAATACGGTCACACAATATATAGTTTTAAAGTGTTAAAACTCACAATTCTACCTCTACAAACAATTTTATGATCCCAATGTAATAACGACAATGGTTCCATATTTTGTAATGTGACACAAAACAGGCACAATCAAGACGATGACTGTACATTCTATATTCTGCACGGAAATCCACAGACGACACAAATAACGATAAAGTCGGCATCCTTATCCCAGCAAAAATAAATAAATAAATATTTTAGGCAAGAAAAAATAACTTACTTTGTTTCAGTAGTACTTAAGAGTAATTCTAAAAACAGACTCTTGAAAACAAACTCCGAAGGGTTACCATACAGAAGAGATCAGGATTATGCCTGTCGTCAAAAGGGTTGAAGTAACCAGTCATTCCTGTAATCTTCTGGGGGGACAATCTTCTGTTATGGGACAATGGCTATCCATTAAAAATTGATTTCCATTTGCTGATATCAAGCCTAATTCAGGAATTGTAATTTACACATAATGCGTGAATTATCATTCAAAGGAAAACTCGCACTGCAATAGACGGACATTTGAGTTCTGAAAATGCGCTTTAGAAGACATTACAATACAGCTCCCTAAGCCTACAGCCTGTAAGTAAATAGAATGGTTTTAACTGAAAAAAGTTCAAAACCTTGTCCAGTGAATATTGCATTTATAGTTTTTCAAATAGCCTAAGCAACAGCGGATTTTCTGTGCGTAAGGTTTTTACATAGCCTATGGTTAAACAATGGAGATAGTCACCATGTTAACTGAATTTGAACCATAGTATTCTTCGTCCTTCATAATTTTAAAATTACAGTGACAAGGTTTCCATACTCTCAGCTTATTAAAACCCAGCTGATTTCACCTGTTATCCCATAACTGAGACGGATGTGTGCGGGTTGGACCCGTAATGCACGACTCAGAACACTGACGTAATAATAAACGCCCGCAAGGGCTTTATTATGGGGAAATCCAAAAACGTAGTCACACAAGCAAAGTCCAAAAACCAATAAATCCAGCCAGACCAAAAATACAGTACCGAGGGAGAAGGCAGTCTCGAAGTCGGTATCCATGCAAGTTCAGTAACCAGAGTAGCTGTCAGCGGAGCAGAAGTACAATACAGGGGCAAAGCAAAGTTCGTAGTCGTGGGGCGTAGCAGGAGTCAGACCGAAGTCCTATCCGCGGGGCAGAGGTACAGAACAGACAGCAGGCAAAACTCGTGGTCAAAAACAGGCAGTGGAAACGATAGGCAGGCAGTAACAATGGTCAGTAAACAGGCTAGATCAATAACGGTAGTCAAAACAATGGAAAACGCTCAAAAGTGACAGTAGTAAACTAAAGGCAACAATTTCGCAACAAACAGACATGAACACTGAGCTTAAATGCAGGTGTAGACAGGTGCAAACATTTAGCTTGAGAGCAGCAGGAAATTCACAACAGCTTGAGAAAATGAGACACGTAACGAGGCAATTAGTAAATCGTTAGTAGTTAACCTATCCTGACCTAGCGTTAGTAAATTAGTAATTAACATGTACGAGAAACATAAGGTAAACATGAACACATGGTTAGATAGTTAGTATTACCCAATCCTGATCTAATGTTAGTATATTAGTAATTAGACAAGGGAGAATGAAACAATTAGGGAAGCGTGAGTGACAGCAAGAGAAAGAAACAGCATGAATGCAAGGCTGCGGAAAAACATGGAAATGTGTATGCAAACAATGAACTGCATCGTAACATAAACAACACAAGCAAGACATGAACAGAAAATAAACTGTGACAAAACACTAAACATGAAACATGACATAAACATGACATAAACGTAACAATAACTGAACAAAACGAGAAGAAAACTAAGTGTCTAATTAGAAACGAAAACAAATTTGCCGAACGATACACAATTCATTTGAATGCCATTCTCTGCATGTGCGCTGTATGTTCTCTATTTCCCCTGCTGTAAGTCGCAGGTTTCACGGTCTTAAAGTGGATTGTTTGTTTTAAAGCATTACGTTACGAGTAAAACAGGTTGGTCACATTTCCATAAGCAGGACATTATAAAACAAAGGGAAATATGCGTGAACATATGGCTTGCCAACCTGGCAGCGTTATTGTATTTAGTGTAATCATTAAGGTAAAATAATGGTATTTATGTTAATAATCAATATTAGGCAGGTAGCCTGATGAACTTCGGATGAAGCTTGAACTTCGAGAACCCCATGAGAACAGCCTCGTGGAATTTATGTTTGACACTTTCGTTGCATAATCAAACGAAATTCGTTGAACAAACAGGCTAATTTGACGTTTTCTAAGGTGAGACTGAAGAGAGACTGAAGCCATTGATAGCTTATTCTCAGCTGTTGTGAGTCCTTTTAACAAAATGTAACCGCATATATTTAGTAAAATAACAGCCATGTCAGGAATGACTGGGAACTCATAGGTTAATGGTTAGTCATTTAGCCTATTCCTTGATCGCACTAAACATGCACAAGCATGTCTATTTCGCCATCAAGCAATCCTCCTAGGTGAAAAAGCTGGTTTTTAAAGGGAATGGCATAGAACATTTTGATTGGTTTATTGCATGTTACGGCCAAGACACACCTATAATTAATGAAGAGACTAAGTTCAGTCCATTTGCGCGTTGCGCCGTGCTTAGCGGCCAAAATACACGCCGGTAAAATAGCAAAAATGCTAAATGGACTTGGACACGCCCTAAATTGACTTTACATGCGCTTAGACAAAGTGCCAATATCGCCAAGATAGAGCCCATGGTATTTAAACGACGTGAGCGCTAGGCGTTATAATGTGTAAGATAGCAAAGGCACTTGTGTTTGAGTGTAAGATAGGGCCCCTGGTGTAGGGTGTAGATGGCGCAGTCTTTCATGAGTTGCCCTGAGTGGCAGTTGGTATTCCACAGCTGTGAGATATCTGTCAGGTTGGACTCAAAGCCATTATTTTGTCTGTCTGATTGTGACTCCAGGTGAAAACGTCCTGCACGTACATGATGCAGACACTCAGAATAAGATTTACCACGCCCTGGAGCTTCAGTTTGGAAAGCGCTATCCGTGGTACGTACCGCATACTCACCTCGTAAATACTTTAAACACGGAAAGACTTGTTATAGAGAACTGTGAACAGTATATGAGAGGTGTCAAAAGGTGCTCTTTGGAGAGGGTCAACACAATTATATAATCTTGAAAAATATCACCACGACATACTTGTTATGTCAAACGATTTAGAAAAATCTCTGTAATAACAGCATATAGTCTGACTGGATCTTTAAATATATTGCTGATTCGCTAGTAAGGCAAAAAAGCAGAAACCCATCTGTGTGACGTTTATAGCAAGCCATGTAACAGTATCCTGAGACAGGTAACACTGGTTTGGTGAATTCCAGACTTATTTTGTAACCTGTAAATCCTTCCACACAGCAATAACTCAAGTCTCTTGTTTAATAGTCATTCTGGCTCAATTAGTCTCAGCTATTCTCAAGTATTCTCAATTAGTCATGTAATTACTACAAGTGAAGCTTCTAATCGTGCCGCTTGACTCAGAAGTAAATCTGTATTGACATCACTTAGGCCTTCTGTCCTACTCAACAGTCCAATTCAAGCTCAATTCACCAAATTAAAGTCTCATTCAATCTCAATTCACCAATTTAAAACTGACAGTACATTTCTGGAAAATTGGGGTATATTGATAGTATAACTGGTCAGCTTCATCTAATAGTTTCTTATAGTGACTCCTTGAGGATAAGGTCTGAAACACTCAGACCATACCCACAATGCATTTGGTCCTGAAATCACTTCAGTTCAACTTTATTTGCCATTTGTATGCATTCGGTAAAATGCATACTGTTCCGCCTCACTCCTCAGCTCTAAGATCTACGGCGACGGGAACTCTGTGCCGCGCATTCTTAAGTTCCTGCAGAGCATCGACCTAGACGAACCACTGCAGAAGACCTTCCGCTTCCCGACAGTGAACAACTGCTTCTCCCAGGACATCGACCACATCCTCGAGACCCAGAGCGCCCTGGCCATGGACTTGGGGGGGACCAACTTGCGTGTGGCCATCATCAGCATGAAGGTAAGGCCCTGGGCCGGGGCCTCAAACTCCAGCACTGGAGGGCCATGGTGTCTGCAGGCTTATCTCCAGTCCTGGAGGGCCATGGTGTCTGCAGGTTTAACTCCAGTCCTGGAGACCCACAGTGTCTGCAGGCTTAACTTTTTTATGTGTTATTTGATGGCAGGGGGAAATAGTGAAGAAGTTCAAACAACCAAACCCAAAAACCTATGATGACAGGATGGAGCTTATTTTGAAAATGTGCACAGATGCTGCAATCCAGGCTGTGGATCTCAACTGCAGAATCCTGGGTGTGGGTAGGTACACCTTATAGATACCACATTAAAACCGCTTACCAGAATTAGAGCCAAATGGGACCAGTTGCCTCTTTGTGGTTCTTGTTATAGAGAAATTCTCTCTGTCTATCTCACTCTCTCTGTCTGTCTCGCTCTTTCAATTCAATTCAATTCAATTTAATTCAAAATGCTTTATTGGCATGACATATTTTGATATATATATTGCCAATGCGCAATAGTCAATTAAAACAACAACAGTCAGCAACAATAATAGTAATAACAACAACAATATATATAAAAATTCTAATTGAACAGACATAAAATATATCCTATTACTAGTAATAGAAATACTATTACTACGAATAATAATATTATTCTCTCTCCCTTTGTCTCCTGTGCTCTCTCTGTCTCTGTCACTCTCAGGTGTGTCTACGGGCGGGCGAGTGAATCCTCAGGAAGGGGTGATCATGGACTCCACCAAGCTGATCCTGGAGTGGACCGGCATAGACATTCGTACGCCCCTCTCTGATGCTCTGCACTTGCCAGTATGGGTGGACAATGACGGGAACTGCGCGGCCCTCGCAGAGAGGAAGTTCGGACATGGCCGAGGGGTGGAGAACTTTGTCACCATCATCACCGGCACAGGTATGCTGAACACAGCTTTAGAACCTGCCACTCAGTCAGCATATATTTATTTATTTACTTTTTTAACACCCATTTTCTCCCAATTTGGAATGCTATTGTATGTTATATTAAAAAAACAAAAATGACCTGGTTTGTCGCAATGTTTATTTTGGACGGCAATATTTCCAATTAACAGGGCTAGTAAAGGGGAATTTACTTTGTACCGACCTGTTCCTCCAGGCGAATCCTCACTGTTAACTCCATGGTCGGGAGTTAAAGACTGGAACGGCTGGAATCTACATGTGATGTAAAGTCGCTAATGGTACCTCTTTTTTTATGGCACAGTCCACAAACTGAACTCGTACAGAAATTAATTTAGTGGAAGAAGCCTCATGTGCAGCTTGTGCAGGTAGACTGCAGACCCCCAACTAACCAGAAGGGGCGCCAGTGCACAATGAGACACCTTGCCGATTGAAATTCCTCCCTCCCCTGGGTGACACATCAGGAATGTGATCAGGCATGTTCTTGGTTAAAAACATCAGCAGAGGCAGCCAATGAGAAAGCCACAGGCTGCACTCTGGCCCTGTGTGTGAGCCTTTGTTTAGTGATGATGGAATGGCATTGTGCTCTAGTTCTAGTCTCGTTTGTGTGAGCATACCTGCGATACTCAGACTTCGTTAAGGAAGCTGTTTGTCTCTGATGCAGGCTCCACAGAAAACCAGACCAAAGGAAACGTTATGGTCACAGAAGGTCACATTTTCCCATGATCATTTTTAGATGCTTTCTGTGTGAAATCGTGCTCTGCTAGAATTAAGACAGTAAAACCTGACAGCTGAAGCTGCAGCGAGACACGGGTACGATCCAAAACACAGAATTTAGTTAAATTATCTTCCGATTCATGAAGAGATCCTCGTAACAGAAAGTAGGAAGATTTAATTACTCAGCCAGCCATGGGAACTCAAACTCGTTTTAAAAAATGTTCAATAGACGCAAAGGGTGTAGCTCTCTTTTATGTAGTTAATGATAGGTTAAGGTGGAAAAAGTTAAAATATTTACTCATATAAGTTAGTATTAGTATTAGTATTATACTAACTCCATATCTGGCCGCAGAGTGATGGTTTGGGGCTCGTTTGATACCTTAGACCCTTGATGACATACAGCCATTTCGCCAGTCATGTGTTCCATACTGTACCAGTGTAATTTACAGCTGAATCTATCCAGCTATTTTGTGTAGAATTTTGAGACGACAAATGAACTCAATCTATTGTAGAATATGTCTGTAATGTAATAAAACGTGGAGAAGGTGAAAGGGGTATTCAGACTTTCCGACCTGACTGTATAATTGCGTAGGCTTGTTAGCAAGGTGCTAGGCCGAATATGCAATAAAAGTCCAAAATCAATGCGCTAAGCCTGCACAGCAATGCTGGCTTGCGAAGCATAAACAAGTGAGCAACACGAGCCGGATAAGAGTGAACTTAATCCGGTCTGAATAAAAACAATCCAATTTTAGCTTGCGCCAATTATATAAATAGGCGAGACAATAATGCGACACCAAGTAAGAGTTAAGGTATCTCGTGGCTACGTTCGCTTACCATGGAATTGGGAGGCGAAGCCGAAAATCCGAGTCAAATTAACTTGACCGGCAACGACTAAGGGAAGTTGACACTATCACCGAGTTAGAGTAAACGGTAGCAACTTGCCTGATAATGCTTCTCAGGACAGAGAGCGTTGTCACAGCCCTAGGAGGTCGGGTGGACCCGTAGCTCTGACAATAAGTCACAGGGCTGCACGACAAAAGTAAAAAGCGAGTCTGGGAGATAGTTAATCCCTGACCGCTATCTCAATCCGGTCTCTGCGACCTGCGTCTCTGAAGCGAAAAGATGAAAAGAGTAGATTGTTGTATGACACCGGTACTTGTAGACATACTACGTAATACATCATGGGATGACGTTCGTTGATATTCAGACTCTCGACCTGCGCGCCTCCAGCGCGATGATAGTCCAGTGCTTATGCACCGCCTCTGGTGGTCAGTAAGGATGAAATAGAACTACTGTTAAAGCTAAAAGGTCAATTGCTTACTTGGTAGAAATCCAAGTTAAGTAAGTACAGGTTACTACTAGTCAATCACTAGCATTTTGGTGTGGCCCAATAAATAACTTATCAACTAAAATAAGTTGTTTCAGTGCTTGGTTCCCTTTTAAAGCAGCTGATGGAAATACATGTCTTTGTCATCTTTTCACTCTTATCAACAAGACATCATCACTTTTGAACAAGGAAAACCATACATTAACAATATATATTTACCTGAATCACCCTGGGGGGTGGGGGGGGGGGGGGGTGACACGTTGGCCCCCACCTGACAGGTTCTGAAACGCTATTGACAAATTAGGGTGTTGCCTCTGCAGTTTCTAAGACACAAACATGCACAGAAACTACCACATGCACACAACACGCACAATCATCATATATTTGTTCTCCAAATAAATATCATGTTTCTCTGCACAGCTCTTTGTTGAACCTTTTCAATGGCCTTTGATTGTGATCCGGTGAGGCCAGGATGCCACACCGGGGCGACATACTCCAGGGTGGTTCGGATGTAGGCGGTGAAGATGGAACTCAGATCATCTGTGGGAATGCTGGAAATTTTAAGACGTCTGAGTAAAAATAGGCGCTGGCTAGCTTTTTTGCAAAGGTGATCCACCTGTTCGGACCACTGCAGATTGGCCCGAATGTAAATGCCCAGGAGCTTCAGGGTCGAAACTCTCAGTTCAATGTTGTTTATTGACAGCCTTGGGGGGGTGGGGGGAGGTCTCACACAGCCAATGAAACCATGCCTGTTTGACTCTTTGTTATTGACAGGCATCGGCGGGGGGATTGTGCAGCACAGCGAGCTGATCCACGGCAGCAACTTTTGCGCTGCAGAGCTGGGTCACATCACTGTATCGCTGGACGGGCCCGAGTGCAAGTGTGGCAGCCGCGGCTGTGTGGAAGCGTATGCGTCCAGCCTGGCCCTGCAGCGCGAGGCCAAGAAACTGCACGACGGTCAGTACACCCCCCCTCCCCCTCCACTCAGCATTACTGTAACTATTAAACCGTGGTGCAATGGTATGTTGCAGCCTAATGTAATAGTGCAATGTTATGTTGCAGCATGATGTAAAAGTGCAACGGTATGTTGCAGTATGATGTAACAGGGCAGCACTGTAACAATATACGTCCGCGCTATAATCTTATTCTGTAACAGTGCACCTGCACCCTGTAACACTGTGTAATGTAACAGATTACTGTTAAGGTGCTCTGTAATTGTGTTCTATAACAGCTTTTATGTACGTTTCTTCTGTATCAGATTGCTGTAACCGTGTGCATTTTAACAGTTGTCTCTGTAACAGATTGGTGTTACAAAGATTGCTGTAACAGTGTAATGTAACAGTTTTATCTGTAACATATTGTTGTAACAGTGTGACACTGTTTTGTAACAGTGCGGTTGAGCTGTACTTGTGTAATCCACAGCGGATCTACTGATCATCGAGGGGCTGCATCTCAAAAGTGAAGAGTCCGTTAACGCTGGTCACCTCATCACTGCTGCTCGGCTGGGCAACCCCAAGGCAGAGGCTGTTCTCAGAACAGGTGAGTGTGCGGGTTAAGAGCAGTTTGTGACAGGTGCATAAGGTGGAAGCTGATTTTAAAACAGGTGAGTGTGCGGGTTAAGAGCAGTTTGTGACAGGTGCATAAGGTGGAAGCTGATTTTAAAACAGGTGAGTGTGCAGGTTAAGAACAGTTTGTGACAGGTGCATAAGGCTGTTCTCAGAACAGGTGAGTGTGCAGATTAAGAACAGTTTGTGACAGGTGCATAAGGCTGTTTTCAGAACAGGTGAGTGTGCAGGTTAAGAGCAGTTTGTGACAGGGGCATAAGGCTGTTCTCAGAACAGGTGAGTGTGCAGGTTAAAAGCAGTTTGTGACAGGTGCATAAGGCTGTTCTCAGAACAGGTGAGTGTGCAGGTTAAAAGCAGTTTGTGACAGATGCATAAGGCTGTTCTCAGAACAGGTGAGTGTGCAGGTTAAGAACAGTTTGTGACAGATGCATAAGGCTGTTCTCATAACAGGTGAGTGTGCAGGTTAAGAACAGTTTGTGACAGGTGCATAAGGCTGAGCTTAGAACAGGTGAGTGTGCAGGTTAAGAACAGTTTGTGACAGGTGCATAAGGCTGAGCTTAGAACAGGTGAGTGTGCAGGTTAAGAACAGTTTGTGACAGGTGCATAAGGCTGTTCTCAGAACATGTAAGTGCGCAGGTTAACAGCGGTTTGTGACAGATGCATAAGACTGATCTCAGAACAGGTGAGTGTGCAGGTTAAAAACTCCACAATCTCTGTTTTGCGTAACAGGTGAAATAAAGACAGCCTTTAGGCAGAGGTAGCAGCTCTTACCTTTGGAGTTGGAATAACCTGTATGACAGGTCTCTGAAGTTCAAAACCTGCCAAACTGCATTGCGATGTGTGTGTGTGTGTGTGTGTGTGTGTGTGTGTGTCTGTGTGAGCAAGTGGGTCAATTTCAAGAAACCTTCCCGGAAATGAATTTCTTTTGAAATTTTCAAAAGCTACTGACAAGCCATTTTCTGTTGGAAACACTTAGAGTAGGGTCTTACTTTGTTTGTAATGATAATTTGGTCTTTTGTAATATAAATTTATTTTGTATTTTTAAGCATTTTACATGGCAACTGCAAAAAAATATCTCATTACCGTAACCGTAAAGTTCATAAAAACTAACAATTATACATTTTTCATAATATATTAAAACTGGATTACTTATTAAAGAGTCAAAAGATAAATATGGTACCAAAAATATTAAATTTTAACATTTTTAAAATATATGAATTAAACAAATTTTCTCATTACCGTAACATGAGTCATGTTTTGAGTAGTTAATTTTGAGGTGATAATTTGTACACTTATTTATAATTTGAAATATTTACATGTATACTCGTATAATTTGTCATATTTTCACTTGAGCTTACTAATTCACAGTGTATAATATCCATAAAAAGAATACTTACAAAATAATGATGCATTATGGTAATGATAAGGTCGTTACGGAAAATGAGAAAGCCTATTTCGGTAATGAGAACCAATTAATTTCACAACATGGAGAGCATTAACAATAAGCAGCATTCAGGTAATTTACTTTGAATAAAATCATTAACTAATTTACACACTTCAGTATGCCTACTCTTATCTTTTGCTATCCGTTAGACTCAGGATACAGGTTGAGTCAAATTCAAATAAATCACGGAATGATACAAAGTGGAAGTACTAAAAAAACAAAAAACTTGAAACGTGTGACAGTCATTCAAAAAACTCAAACTGCCCATCACTATTTTGAATGTTTTGCCCAGATGTCTGGCAAAATGCTAAGCATGTAATTACAACTTGTAACAGCTGAACTTTTCAGCTGTTACAAGTTGTAATTACATGCTTAGCATGCATTATTATGCATTGTTACATTTAGATACATTGTTATTAACACAGTGTAATATAAAGTGTAACCCTACATTTTAAATAATTGAAATAAAAATAGGCGTTTTCATTATTTTCATTAATTTCTTTCATTCATTTCTTATCATTCAAATATCATACATCATTTAATCTTCTACTACAATCCATAACAACAAGAAAAACCTTTATTTTATTAAAATTATTAAAATTAAATATTTAAAGTTTTTTTTTATAGGATGTTTCTATAAGATAAAGCATGTACAATCTTTAGAATTTGTGCTTAGACAATAAGATAAAGCTACCAGGAACTTAAAATTGCAGGGCTCTTAAACATGCTCTTAAAATGACTTAACAAAATCTATATTTCTTTGTTTCATATACAAAGCTAAACATATTAGACACATTACACTTATATAATCAGCCAGTTTAGGTAGGCTAACACCAGCAAAACGGAGAAGGATTTGGTATTGCCCCCAGTAGGCCAAGTGGCCTATTCTGTAATAAACCAAGGGCCCTATCTTACACCCGGCGCTAAGCGGCGCGAACCCCAGAAGTGTCTTTGTATTTTTACACCCGGCGCATCGGTCATTATAGCGCCCAGCACTCATGTTGTTTAAATAACAAGTGATCTTGCGCACATAGCAAGTAAACTGGGCGGGTTGGTCTTAAGATGAGGGGTACAAATGTTCTCTCCCGCAATAGACGCAAGTTGTCCCTGTAATCCCGGGGAAATTTACTTGTTTTAAAGCATTAATCTACCGGTAAAAACAAGTTGGTCATATTTCCATAAGCAGGACATTATAAAACAAGGTAAGTATGCGTGAGCCTATGGGTTCCCAACCTGACAGCTTTTGTGTATTTAGTGTCATAATTAAGCCAAGATAACACTTTATATAATTATGAGAATATGAATTTCAGATGAAGCTTGAATTTAGTTGAAGCTGAAATGCATTGTCTGCGATATGACTGCTGTGAAAACATGAAATTGATGTTCATTGTATAATAAAACAAAATTTGTTACACAAGCGGGTTAATTTGCCATTTTCTAAGGTGAGATGGAAGCCATTGTCTATTATGTTAGCTTATTCTCAGCGGTTGCAGGTGCTTTTTAATTAAATGAAACTGCATATATTTCCTAAAATAACAGCACTGTCTGGAATTACCAGGAACCCGTACCCGTGGGGTTAAACCCTAATGTTAAAGATTATTATTGTGTACATCAAAACACGTCATAATGGTTAGTCCGAATAATATTGATCATACTATTGATCCATATAGCCTATTCCTTGCTCACAGGCTTTAATTACACAAGCATGAGCATGTCTGTTTCGCCATCATATAAGCAATCCGCCAAGGTGGAAAATGGGATATGACATTTTTATTGGTTTATTGCATGTTACACCCAAGACACACCTATAATTAATGAAGAGGCTAAGTTCAGCCCATTTGCACCTTGTGCCATACTTAGCGCTCAAATAACACGCCGTCTAACTAGCAAAAGTGGACTTGGACATGCCCTAAATGCACTTGCCGGGCGTTTTAGACCAAGCGCTAAGATTGTTAAGATAGAGTCCAAAGACATTGACATGCTATTGTGCTGGATACCAATGAGCACTGCTCTTAAAGACTGGCTGATTATACCTTAAAAACGATTTAATTTAAAGTATTTATGCCTGAAATGCTTCAGTCTCCCTCAGACTACCACTCTCTCTCCTTCCTTCTGTACACCTCCAACAACGCTGGGTTCTCGTACAGCTACTCTCTGTGCTTCTGCACCCTAGCCCTTGATTCTGCTTTCTTTCTTTCTCTGTCTGTCAATCTTCATAACAAATGCATTTTGGGTTAATTACACATTCTTATTTGCTTACAATAGCCTTCATATTCTAATATAGGTGGCATTCCCCTTTAAATTTTCACTATTCCAATGATATTGTGCAACTTAAAGGGGAATGCCACTCAATAATAACAACAATTGTCTAACTTAATTATTAACTTATTTTTTATTAAAAAGATGGTTTGATAATAAAAAAAAGAATTTAAGTTTAATGTATACAGTAAAACCAGTTTTTCTCACTATCGATATTAAGGTTCTCATTACCGAAACAGGCAATCAAATAGCACGGTAATGAGAATTGTGTGTTTCGGTAATGAGAAGGCCTTAGCCTTTTTGCTAACCATTGTGTCCGCCATGATGACTGAGCGGAAATTTTGCTACCATCACTTTATGGCTTTTGAAACTTTAAAAATGATATATAACTATATTTTTAGTTTTTTCCATATTTTAAATAAATCAACATTACGGTAATGAAAACCTATAGTGTCGTGTGCAGGGGTTACAGAAGAAATTATAGACTTTTTGAGGTAAAACAGAGAGAGCACAAACTCACCTTGTATCCATCTTCTTAATGTATTCTTAGTGAAGCATCATGGGAGAATTTAAAAGCTCCTTCTGATTTTGACAGGAACTTAAACAAATATCACGGTAATGAGAAACATGGACCCAGACACCATGTTTTTTGCCTAAAATATATTTATTATTAAAAGTGAAAATATAATTTTTAAGGTTAAAACATTGGATTTAATATTCTTAACAATATTTTAAATTGTTTTCGTAAAATAATGTCATTTAAAATAATATATACCTGCATTGTGCACCTGAAAATGTGTGAAAACTACAAAAATTTGGTCTAACATCAAAAAAAATGAAAGAACAAGAAACAAGGCATCATGCTCTTGACAGTGATATAAAACTTTTGCAGGTTATTTATGATTTTGCAACTTATTTAAGCACAGACATGGTTTATCTTGTAAGCATGTGTGTCTGTGTTTGTGAGTGTGTGTGTGTGTGGGTTTGTGTGTGTGTGTGTGTGTGTGTGTGTGCGTGTGCGTGTGCGTGGGTGTATTTTTTCAGGTCAGTAATTAAGCGCTTGTTTTACCTGTTTTATGTGTAAGTATGTATAATCCTCCTGTTTGTGAACCTGTGCAGGTAGCAGCATGCAGATTGGCTGCCTTAGGCCCCTCAAATGGATTAACTAACAGCCAGTTAAGCTGCTGCACAAGTTAAACCAAGCAGTTGTGATTGAAAGAGAACCTTCTTATGTGTGCACATGATCTGAGTACACGTGTCTGTGTGTGCTACGGTGCAGGTGTGTGCCGGTGCCGGGACATGTAGCTCTAATCCCCTCTCTTCCCCAGCTGGCACCGCCCTGGGCGTGGCTGTAGTGAACATCCTGCACATGGTAAACCCCTCCCTGGTGGTCCTCTCTGGCATGCTGGCCTCCTCCTACCAGGGCCCCGTCCAGCGGCTCATCTCCCAGCGTGCCCTCAGCACCGCCGCCGGTGTCAGGGTGCTGACCTCTGACCTTCAGGAGCCCGCCCTCCTGGGAGCGGCCAGCATGGTGCTGGACTACGCCACGCGGAGGATGTACTGACTGCCAGGCCCCGCCCCCTCCCTCCTCCTGCAGCTGTAACCGAAAGGCCTCGCGCACGCCTGCATCTCCGGCTTTTTCCTCTCTGTGTGAGACCCCTGCCTGGGGCACCTGGGACAGGTGCTTTGTGTAGGCCACACCAGCCAGCGCACTGAGCGGAAGTCCTCCCTCTGAGGCATGGGGGACCCTTTTTCCTCTGGTAGGTTGGTGCTGTTTCTTTTGCGGTTTATATTTCAGAAAATATACTTTATCTTCTGAGTTTGGAAGACTCAGTTGTTGTGCCACACAAAGTGGGATTTGGTTCCAACTTAAGAAAGTTGAGGGAGTAATTACATTCCCTCACTCCCTCGTTTATTCTCCCTCCCACCAACGGCATAAAATGCAAGCTTCCAGCAAGAAGGGAATCCCACAATGCAATGTTCCACATGGAAAAAGTGGGTAGCCTTATGCACCTGTCACACTTTATGGGGTTACACTTCCTATATGTTGCGAGGGCGGTTCAATTCCGTTTTTGTTTGTTTCTCGTCAATCCTCCCTTGCAAAGCACCTTTTAAGTTTGCTTGCTGCATGTAGCAAATTACGTCACAAGATAGCTCACTTGAGGGAAGTGAGCAAGGAAAGGGAATGTGTAAAATTGGATCCGAATACAGCCCAGTTTCTGCTGCTTCTCGGTCCGCAGTAGTCCTGCAGCTCAGCGTCGCAGTCACTGCGACACAGCGCTGTATTGTTCTACATAGCTGGTGCAGCCAGATGCTTTTTTGTTTTTTTGCATTTTTTCACCTTTTCTCTCCATTTTGAAATGACAATTCAGGCTAGCATGTGCTTTCTGATGTATGTCACGTCACATGCAGCTTCCTAGTATATCACAGCCCGCTAGTCAGGCTTGCAGAGATGAGTCAGAGGACATGTCACGTGCAGCTTAACAGGCCGACTTGCAGGCACCCGATCGACCAGCATGGGTCACTGCAGATTCCTCCCAAATGAACTCTCCCTATCCCTGTGGGCTCCCAACAATGCCGGACCGTGGTGCTGAGCCGTGTCCTAGAATAGTTCCTTAACTAGATGAACCACCCAGCAGCCCCTGCCAGATCCTCATAAAGTGACCACAGCCAACAGCCCGCAACAGCACCATTTATTGTACTTTAAAATTAAGAAATGCTAACTATACAGCCCATTAAGCATCACGTGTCCATAAATTCATCCATTGAACCCACATGCCAAAGAATATGACTGAAGAAATACAAGCAAACTAGTGTTTTCGGTCGCAATTTCGGTCACTGGTGACAGAAATATAAAAATGGCCCATCAAGGTTTTTTTCATACACATGTTGTAGAGTTCCGTTTAGTCAGGAGATGCATGTTAAAACAGGACAGGGGCGGCTGTGGCTCAGGAGGTAGAGCGGGTCGTCCGCTGATCGCAGGGTTGGCGGTTCGATCCCCGGCTCCTCCTGTCCACATGTCGAAGTGTCCTTGGGCAAGACACTGAACCCCAAATCGCTCCCAATGAGCAGGCTAGCATCTTGCATGGTGGCTGCCGCCATTGGTGTGTGAACGGGTGAGTGAGAGGCCATTGTAAAGCGCTTTGGATAAAGGCGCTATATAAGTGCAGTCCATTTACCATTTACCATTCACATAAAGACCACATAACGGTAATGGCAGCCAGTCACAGAGCATATTACCACCTTCGACAAATGTCATAACACTGTGACAATGTACACAGCAAATTTTACAACTTTAATTGAGAATTATCTTCGCAGACATTATTACAGTGTTAATGCAATTGTAATGAGGTATGATGTAAAAACTATGTAAAACACTGTTATGACGGTTGTGTCATGCTTATGACAGTGTTATGTTGGCTTTATGGCATATTATTTCATGGAGGAAGGGGTTATGTCATGTTACATATATACACATTATTGGCATTATTTACACATTATATATATTATTGAAGGGACATTGTTTTACAGGTTTTTGTATGAAGTTTATTTAATAAACAATGGAAAACTGAAGCTGACCAAGATTTTTGGGAATAATAGCCAAATCTATTCTGATAATTTTCAGTGACATTTATATAAGGTCTTTGTGAAGTGGCCTTTTTGTATTCTTTTTTGCACAATGAAAGAAAAATAAGATTTTTTGACTAAACAGATTGCATAAAGGCCACAATTTTAATGGTTACATAAAATAAATGCTTTAATTTAACCTATTTAATTTGAAAAATGTGTCTTTAATTTTAGATGGTTATATTAATATTTTGTGAGAAAATGTTTTCCAAAGATATTTAATAAAATAAACTTCTCCCATTTGTGAGACCTGTGTTTGCCTTGTTTTATGAGTGTGAACTGTTTGGATTACCTCATGACATGAGAACTGGGGCCTGTATTACGAAGCAGGATTACTGAGTTTTACTCAGTGCAGTTATCCAGCTAACTCAGTAATCCTGCTTCATGATACAGCCCCCTGGTGGGTCAGAAGATAACCTGGCTTAAATATTTATTTGTGATACTTTAAAACCAGTAAAATTCCTGCAGAAGGCTTTACTGTGGTTGTAGGTGTTGCTCAGTGACATGTTTCCTAGCAGATTCTGAGGGATTTCGTTTTTGACTGGTGTTGCAGTATTATGTAAATTGCAAGGACTAAGAGCGAGCGAGACATGATAACTGTCCAATTGAATGCAAACTGGTCATCAGGGGAACAGCCTTCCAGGGGTGAGATTGGGCGAGCCCATGGTGCCTCAATCTCCTCAGGGATGCTGCAGAAGCGTCATTCCTTAACTCCTGTCATCATGGAGATAAAGTAAGAGCCAGTCGTCGATTACTTGTGATGTTGAAGTCTCAGGGAGACTATCTGACCACCAACCCAGAATAGCGCGTTCCCTTAGAAGGCTAAACATTGATCCAACCCCACCCCCCAAGTGAATACTGTACATGACCATACTAACAATAATTGTCATATGAAAGTCACTACACCAGTACCTTCCATCTAAGTAGTTACATTTTTTCAAATGTGTTTCGGACCCACACAGCCAGTGGCTCAGCATACACTGCTCAAAAAAATGAAGGGAACACTTAATCATCACAGTATAACACCAAGTCAATTAAACCAAACCGGTCATGCTGGATGATGTTGCAGGCAGCATAACATTCGCCACGGCGTCTCCAGACTCTTTCACGTCTGTCACATGTGCTCAGTGTGAACCTGCTCTCACCTGTGAAGAAAACGGGGCACCAATGGCGAACCTGCCAATTCTGGTGTTCTCTGGCAAATGCCAATCGAGCTGCACGGTGCTGGGCTGTGAGCACAGGTCCCACTTCAGGACGTCGGGCCCTCATGCCACCCTCATGGAGTCTGTTTCTGACAGTTTGGTCAGAAACATGCACACGAGTAGCCCGCTGAAGGTCATTTTGTAGGGCTCTGGCAGTGCTCCTCCTGTTCCTCCTCGCACAAAGGAGCAGATACCGGTCCTGCCGCTGGGTTGTTGCCCTTCTACGGCCCTGTCCAGCTCTCCTCGTGTAATGGCCTGTCTCCCGGTATCTCTTCCACACTCTTGAGACTGTGCTGGAAGACACAGCAAACCTTCTTGTGACGGCACGTATGGATGTGCCATCCTGGAGGAGCTAGACTACCTGTGCAACCTGAATGGGCTGCAGGTACCGCCTCATGCTACCAGTAGTGACAAGGGCACTAGCAAAATTCAAAACTAGAGAAAAATCTGTCAGAAAGGATAAGGAGAGAGAAATGGTCTGTGGCCACCACCTGCAAAACCATTTACTTTTTGGGGGTTGTCTTGCTGTTGCCTCTCCTGTTCATCTGTTGTCACTTTCAATTGCACCAAAGCAGGTGAAATTGATTCACAATCATTTACGCTTCCTAATTGGACAGATCGATATCCCAGAAGTTTTATTGACTTGATGTTATACTGTGTTGATTAAGTGTTCCCTTAATTTCTTTGAGCAGTGTAGTTACATACATATACTGTATGTGTAGAACAGAATGTTAACAGTGTTAAATAAACTCTGATAAGAGTACATTCAGTACTTACTGGACTCATACGACCTCTGAGTTAAATTAACACTTAATATTTTTTTGTGTGTGATGTGTTTGGAAACACACTTCAACACTGATGACGCCTTTTAAGATTTATTTTAAGTGGTGTGAATGTTTCAGTCTTGAGAGACCCGGGCACAATGCAGAATGTAAAAATGTGTGCATTAAACCAGGGTTCCACTTTCAATATTTGTGATGGCGTGTGCTTGATTCTGAATGTAGACATGGTTTTTCTCTTGGTTTCTGCATGTTACAAAACACTTTTTTCCAGAACCACCTGACAATCAGTTTGATAGCCTTTCACATAAAAAAAAATATTTTTTTTTTAACTGAAGTATGTTATGAGATCATTTTACTTATCAATTTGGTCCTTTGGAAATTTCAGAATTCCTTTGAAATTTACTGGAGAAATGCTATAGCCACATTGCTCCACTCACTATTGTTGCTAAGTTTAACTGAGCTTAGACTTATGAATTTAATTTAATTCTGTTCAATTCAACTTTATTTGTACAGCTCTTTTAACAGAGACTTAGTCACAAAGACACATTAAAACAAAATAGAAAGTAGGTCACATTTGGCAAGCCCTGCAATCCAGCAAGTAAGGTAAAAATACATTTTAAATGAAATAATTTTAATAATAAAAAATTGTAAATACATTTCTGCAGTGGTAAGCAGAAATCACCCAGACAGTGGTTCAGAAGGAACACAGCTACACAAATGGAAAAAACCCTGGTGTTGTCACAGAACCCAACAGATAATGCCTTGTGTACCATCAACACAATCAAAACTGGTTTCCAGAGAGTAATTATACTTTACAATGCTGAAAGCCACACATTGGAACGTTATCTTCCCAGAAGAGATAGGCAGATTAAGACAGACAAGAGACACACAGCACTTTCAATATGGATTATGGCGCAAATCTCCCTCAATCATGTAACACATTCACAAATCTGTTTGTATTTCCATGGAGGCCTAATAGGGTTTATTCCAATCGCTTATTTTATCCGTCCTCGTCTCCTCACTCCTCGCCTGACCCGGAAATCGATTGAGGCTCACCATCTTTAAGGACATTCCAAACTGCTAAATGCTCCTCGGAGGAGCAAGAAATGAGGAGGCTACTGGAGGATGCTTCAGTGAGAAAACACAAATGTGCCTTTGCGGAAGCCTTTTCTCAGAACGTGTGACGTGTATAAATTATCCACCTCTCCAGATCTGCCATTTCACAGGTACACACCTAAACAAATCCAATTTTACCGTTCCTTTCCATTTATTATAATGCGCTTAAAACCATGACACTCATTCTTTATGACTAACAAAAGCCACATTTATTCATGAAAACATCACCTGAAAAGCATTATAGTTAAGCATGTAAGTATAATTGAGGCTTGACTGAACAAGGGCTTTCATTTGCCTAATGCATGTTGCCTCGACACCTCCGTCTCGTATCTGATCCTTAGTGAAAATAAGCGATTGGAATGAACCCCGGGGGTGCGTCCCAATATTCTTCTCTTTCACTCCTCACAGGAAAATAAAAGTTATTCTATTCTATTCACCTCTACTCATCTGCTACCCGGAAGTATGCAAAACTTCCATTACGTAGTTGCATTTACAGTATACAATGTACCTGGCATTGTGGTTTGCATTGAGACATTAATTCATATGTAATTAATATGAAATCAGGAACATTAGATTAGGACACAAAGATCGGTTTCCGGGGCACGAAGAAGAGGTAGTGGTAGTGGAGGAAAGGAGGATGCATTTTTTGAGTATTGGGACGCACCCTGAGTTTATGACTGCTCCACCAAACGTCACAGAACGCTGATGTAAAACGTTAAATAATCCCCCCGCTAGATGGCACCAGACACCTTCCTTTACAGTTTTATCCGCTATTTAAACTGATAGAACTGCCCATTCATGCCCCGTTACGCTGATTTCACGATGATTAGTCAGAACAAATTAACAAGCTACAAAAAACAACTGCTCAAGTCGTAAATGTTTCACACTTTTAATGACACTGACAGGATTCTGGAAAATGTACATGGAACATTAGTTACTCTACCCCTGATCTTGAATAAAACCATTATATTTCTATCTCTGATCTTCACTGCTTTTGTATATAATGCCTATATACATTGACATACACGCCATATATGTACATGCACATACAAGTACTACACACCGACTACTTTATTCCGGAAAGAGGAGGGGGCGGGGTAGGGAAATGCATAGTTTGCAAAAATGCCACAACACCACACATTACTTCATCTAATGTTGAAACAGGACATTTGCAGTTTGGTCCTTTTAAAAGAATAAGAAAATAAATCGGTCTTATTTTATTTATTTTTTGTTGTGTATCGTTTTGTTTGTTTTTGTTCTGATGGAGAGTGTAATGTATCGGTTAGGAGCGCAGCCGTGCGTGGGCAGAGGAGATATTGGCCTGCGGGCAGCTGTGGTGTGATTCGCTCCTCTCTGTGTTGGGGGATGGGATCAGTGTACGAGAGGGGACTGTTTGAGGGAGATGAGGACGGAGCGCATGCGGGACACGTCCTTGGCCTGCTTGCTGGATTTGGGGTTGAAGTCGCACAGGTGCGCCACGCGCTCCCACTCTGTACCCGGGTTGCCCTCGTCTATCTCTGTCGTCATGGCCTCCTCTGCCGCCCTGCAGAAACACGGGGAGCGAGTGGTCAGCGGCGATCCTGCGGAGGTGGAGGAGCCGCCGGCAGCCTCCCAAAAGTCACCCCCACTGGACCCCCCGTCCCACCTACGTAACATCCACAGCCCTTGCAGCCAGGGACCTGTACACCCCTGAGTCACCCGCACACTGTTACAGTGTGGATGGGGGAAAAACTGGGTGCCACTGTAAATCAGACCACACGTGTGGACAGCTGTGTTCTAACTTCCAGTTCATTCGTAAAGTGGAATTTCAATGACCTAACCCAGGGATGTAGAATCTTTTCGGAAAAGGACCAGTGTGGGTGCAGGTTTGTTTTAGCGCAGCACTACGACACCTGACTCTACTTTTCAAGGTCAAGATTGAAAACAATGCTTAGTTAATTGAATCGGTGTTGTAGTGCTGGGCTAAAACAAAATAATGCAGCCACACCAGCCTTTTCTGGATAAGATTGGACACCCTTGACCTACAATGGGGGAAATAAGTATTGGACACGTCAACAATTTCTTTATTAAACATATTTTCAATGCAGCTATTCACATGAAATTTTGACCAGACATTGGTATTAACTCAATAAAACTACAAGCCTTTAACCATCACTCTGCTGCCAGAAATACAGTAGATATGGATGGATCACTTGAAGGGTTTCTTCTCCCGACTTATTTTTCCATAGAGTTCAATAGGACATTTTGTCAGGAGAAACAACCCTTAAAGTGATCCATCCATATCTACTGTATTTCTGGCAGCAGAGTGATGGTTAAAGGCTTGTTTGATACATCAGACCCTTGATGACTTAGATCCATTTAGCCAACCATGTGTTCCATACTGTTCCAGTGTGATTTACAGCTAAATCTAGTCCCACGCCCCAATTCCCATAGAGATCCATTCAAATGTAGAGATGTAATAGTATCGCTTGTAAGAGTACCAGAAAATAAGATATCAAAAGTCTTTTGATGTTGTTGGGTCACAGACATCCGGAAGCCATGACATGCAAAGGATATGCGACCAAATATAAAAATATGGCTTTTCCACCAAGTATTAAATACATTTCATTTAGCGTGTTCAATACTTTTTTCCTGTGTCGTTCCACTTTATTGCGCATAACTTTGTTTAAGGATTGGAATGTTACAGTTTATTTAGCTGTGTAGTTTTATTGAGTTAATACCAATGTCTGGTCAAAATTTCATGTGAATAGCTGCATTGAAAATATGTTTAATAAAGAAATTGTTGATGTGTCCAATACTTATTTCCCCATTGTAACCCCTAAGAATGCTACCAGTGACCCATGCTCATTTATACTTGGGCTAGCACTCTAATTTAAATACAGACTCTAACTTAGAACCCTAGGGTTTGCTGCCGATCATGAGTTTCCATTTAAAGTCGTAAATCTGAATTTAAATGTCCTATACATAACCCTGCTGCTGACCCTAATCGCACTTCGAGTCACCCACACCAATCGAATTTGGCCAGAACTCCACTTTACATTCATTCCTGAGAGTCGGCCGAGTGCTAGTTTCCACTGAATTTTCAAAGACCAATTTCAATTATCTATTCTCAACTGGCTATCCAATTGGTAATTGAGTTTCTCTGAAACCCATCGTTTTGTTATCTTACCCTGCATAGCTGTATACTAGTCTATACCCAGCAGGTGGGATGGATGCTTTTTCACTGTCTTAGTGTTGCTTAGGACAGTGGGGTTTTTTTTGTCTTTTTTGGGTGGGGGGCACACGGCACAGCCTGGAGACGCAGTCAGTACATTCCAGTCCAACACATACACACACACAACATTCAGGTGATTGCATAACAAAAAACATAATTCAAAAAGGTTCCTGAAATATTTCATATACAGCATGCCCCTAGTCTGTCCCCCCCAGATCCAACCCCATGAGTCACACCTCACCTGGGTTAAGTAACTGAGTCTGTTAGTTTACCTTCATGTAAAAAGATGAAGTTATGTAATATTGGTCTTTTCAGGAGACTCTGTTCTGGTCGGTTAAAAGAACCACCGAACAGTCTTTTAAAAACTAAATTGTCACACGTGGCTTTTCTCTCCCCTTCGCTAATATTATTGTCTGAGAACAGTCACAAGTCACTCTGCAGGGCTCTGAGCTTTAAAAGACACCGCTTGTCAAATTCCCCACCCCAACCCTTTACATAAAATAAACTTTAAAAAATGTAAGCCAAGCTTACCTTTTAAATAACTTTTATTTTTTAATTGAAAGATTTATCTCTGTATCAGTTACTGTAACAACCTTTCCAATTGTAAAATAAATCTCCACTAATACAAGAGCCCAGAACACAAATGACGGCGTGTGACTCCCCAACAGCTGGTTAGCTTAAGGCAGCAAGCAGTCAGAGAACACAGCCTTATGCGCCTTTGTATAACTCTTGCCACTGCATTTACATTACATTCTCAGGTGCATTTATCAGACGTTATTATCAACTTGCACAGCTTATACAAGTACCTTGCTTTAGCTATTTATTTTGACTTTATTTTATTTTACAAATTTGTAAATTATAATTCAACATTGCAAATATACTTAGCACTGCCGTGTTAATTCAGGTGGGTTTACTCCTGAAGCAATCCAGTAATGCACTGCCCCCACCTGGAAGCTGAGCCTGCAAACTCCCTTACAAGCCCAGTTCCCAAAAGTTGGCATACACTGCCACCCACTGGCGCACAGGCATTTCCTAACCCGGCTCAACTAGATGGGACCAGACTCCTGGACAACAGCCTCAGTTCTGTGGAGGCCTCAACCGGACCGGTACACACCGGAGCAGAACACAAACGGCCAATGAGGATGCGCAGCTGGTGACAGACAGACAGATGCACACACAAGACGAGTGGCAGTACCATCACATCACCACAAGGGGGACAACCAAACCTCAAATCCGGAGAGCAAAACAGAAAATAGCAGCTCAAACTTTATGGTCATCATTCAAGCAGTTTCATTTTTTATTTTTTTAAACTTTATTATTTTTTATTTTTTTACTTAACTGGTCTAGGCGGTAGCAAGGATGGTTAATGTGTGTGCTTAAAGGTGCGTAGGAAAAAAAGAAAGGAGAAACAGATCATAAGTCAGATATAGAAAAATGAAAAGTAAATTAATTTATGCAGATGACAAGCCAAGCATGCATTCTTTTTGTCCTTGTTGGGGCATTTCTAGAGCTCAGCTTTCAGCCATCACCAACTGCCATTAGCAGAGCTTAGCCACCATGCTACGTCTTTTATTAATAAACGTTTCATGGCAAAAGTGCCGTATTAAGCCATATTAAACTTAAGCTCCGATTAAAAAAATTACACTTATGAAGGCTGTGAAACTGAGCTGGGGGGAGGCAAAAAATAACAAATAAAATGAAAAATTAAAACATTTCACTACCTGCAGCTACCTCTACTACAACACCAAAAAGGAAACTGATGGATCTACACAGGGGGAAGAACACTGCACACTTTCTACGCCATTATGTGTTTGAAGCAACTGCATCCATAACCTAAATGTGTAGACCACAGGAGGTAATCTTCCATTTATCATTCTAAACCTCTCTTATCAATAAAGCTTCTCAAGCCCACCAGGATTTCTGTCTAATTAAGGTGCAGATTAGCAACCCGATTTCCTCTATTGTTGCATATTTCTCGCACTGGATGTTTTCAGATTTTTAGACAAAATATAATATTGATTTTAGGGAACCTGAGTGAACAAATGACAATATCAAATGACTCTTGATATCTTATTTTCTGGTACTCCTGAGATCCATTCAAATGCAGAGAGGTTATAGTATCGCTTGTAGGAGTACCAGAAAATAAAATATCAAGAGTCTTTTGATATTGTTGGGTCACAGACATCAGGAAGTCATGGCATGCAAAGGATATGCAACCAAATATTAAAAATGATTACTTTATTCTACATTGGCTGCAGTTATTGTAAGGGGGGAATTACTTTTTCACACAACAGAACTGGGTGTTGGGATTTTTTGTTCATTAAATAAATGAAATAAGTAAAAAAACAAATGTGTCATTTGTTCACTCAAGTTCCCTAAAATCAATATTATATTTTGTCTAAAGATCTGAAAACATCCATTGCAAGAAATATGCAACAATAGAGGAAATCAGGAAGGGAGCTAAAACTTTTTCACGGCACTATATATATATATAATTTTTTTCAACATTTTCTGGTATTTTATTCACAGTATAAGGTCCCAAAGGACACAGCCCATAAATCCTAAAGTGAATACTGAGTGTGAAATAAATGGAAACACAGTTGCTTCAAACAGAACTACTGCCTAGGCAAACGGCATTTAACACATGGTTTTGGGCGGAGGTTTACATTATTTTACACCAACATCACAACACAACCACTACGCAGTTACCATTGGACAAACTACACAAAATGTGTTTATTGTGAATTATGTGTAATATAAACACAGAAATGTCCAGTGTGCACATGAATACATTATGAAAAAAATGGACACGTATTACATACTATATGTTCAGATAACTGCAAGCATTTTAAGGAAATACCCATGATCATACGTCTTACTATTGTCCTTATCATTCCACATTATACAATTTTGTCAATGTCATATGGAAATCTGGCAAAGCTTTCCAATGAAAAATTGATAAGAATACAAAACTGAGAACAAACAATTTGCCTCCAAACTAGTGTATTCAACAAGCTAACAAGCCTGGACTTCAGCACTCCTAATGCATCTGCCTCTACTGATGAGAAATACAAGGGCTGGACAATTTAAACATTCTTGTTTCTCATACAAACCCCAATCCCAAAAATGTTGGGACAGTATGTAAAATGCACATAATAGCAGAAAGCAGTGATTTGCATTTAATTGAAAACAGTACAAAAAAAAGATGACCTTATCAACGTTATACATTTTTGTAAATATACGATAATTCCGAAATTTTATGCCTGCAACACGTTCCAAAAAAGTTGGGGACAGGGGTAAAAAAAATAAAAATAAAATAAAATTTAAAAAAAATAAAAAAAACTGGGAAGTTCAAAAAGCACCTGTTTGGAACATTCCACAGGTAAACAGGTGATGCTATCAAGACTCGATATCTTATTTTCAGGTACTCTTATAAGCGATACTATAACCTCTCTGCATTTCAATGGATCTCGATGGGAATTGGGGGGTGGGACTAGATTAAGCTGTAAATTACACGTGAATAGTATGGAACCCATAGTTGGCTAAATGGCCGCAAGTCAGCAAGGGTCTGCGGTATCAAACAAGTCTCAAACCATCACTCTGCTGCCAGATATGCAGTAGATATGCCAGAGAGCTCCAAGTTATCCAGTGTCGCCTCACTCCTCCAGTCCGTTGGCCTCCCCCAGTCCCCATCACCTGCCACCCACAAGGCCGGCAACCAAATAGACCTTGTATTCACCAGGAGCTGCGCCAGGTCTAAACTAACGGTACTCTCCATGTATCGGACCATTTCTTTATTTCATTCTCTCTCCTACCCACTCTCCCCCAACTCTAACAACCTACCCTCTGTAACTTTCAGGAGAAATCTCCACACTCTGTCGCACTCCTCTACCTCTGCTCTCTCTGCACTTCCTCCTCCTGCATATTTAGTTAATTTGCCTATTGATGTTGATACCTCCACCTTTAACTCCTGCCTCTCACAGTCTCTCAACTCACTATGTCCTCGTCTGAAAACCAGCTCGATCATCACCCCCCTGCATGTGGCTGACGGATTCTCTCCGATCCAGCAGAACCACGCTGCGAGCTGCTGAGAGAAAGTGGAGAAAATGCAGATCCCCAGATGATCTGGCCTTGTATCACACTGCTGGCAGCCTTCACATTACCAACTACATCTGCTAAGATTTAATTTTTTCTGTCAAATATTAATGCATGTGTGTCTAACCCACGTAAACTCTTTTCCACCTTCTCTTCCCTGCTGATCCCTCCTCCACCCCCCTCACCCTCTTCCCTCTCTGCAGATGACTTCCTGATCCACTTTTAGGAGAAGGTAGCCAAGATCCGAAACTCCTTCACACATCCGGTAACGCACCAAATCCCCCATAATGAACCCACTGCTACACTTCCGTCCTTTAAGACTCTGGAGGACACAGGTGTACTCCAACTTGTAACACTAGTGTGCAACCACCTACCCACTGGACCCCATCCCTTCGGCAGTGCTCCAGTCTATATCCGGTGAGGTAATTCCATATCTGTCCTCCATTATCAACACCTCCTTACCTGGTGGCTATGTTCCTGCTGTTTGCAAAACTGCCCGTATTATCCCACTCCTTAAGAAACCTGGCTTGAACCCCTCTGATGTCAGAAACTATCATCCTGTGTCTCTCCTGCCCTTCCTGCCCAAAGCTCTTGAACGAACTGCCCTTAACCAACTGTCTGCTTTTCTCCACCAGAACAACCTGCTCGACCCTCATCAGTCCGGCTTCAGAACCGAGCACTCTACTGAAACTGCGCTCCTGGCTGTGATTGATGCACTCGCCACTGCTAGAGCCTCCTCCCTCTCCTCTGTCCTGATTCTCCTTGACCTGTCTGCAGCGTTCAACACGGTCAACCACAAACACCTGATCTCCACACTGGCTGAGATGGGTATCTCTGGAATTTCCCTCTCTTGGTTTACATCCTATCTCACATATAGATCCTACCAAGTCTCCTGGAAGGGCTCTGTCTCTGCACCTCATTAAATTTTTACAGAAGTCCCCCAGGGATCTGTACTGGGTCCTCTGCTGTTCTCCATTTACACTAAGTCTCTTGGTTTGGTCATTAATTCTCATGGCTTCTCTTACCATAGTTATGCTGATGACACTCAACTCTTCCTCTTTCCCTCCCTCTACCCCACAGGTTAAAGAGAGGATATCTGCTTGCCTGGCTGACATCTCTGTTTGGATGTCTAGGCATCACCTGAAGCTCAACCTCGACAAGACTGAGCTGCTCTACATGCCATACAAGATTTCCCCGCTTCTAGACCTGTCCATTACTGTCAAGGGAACTATGGTGACCGCCTCCCGCTCTGCAAGGAACCTGGGGGTGGTCCTGGACGACCAGCTGGACTTCAAAAAACACATCAGGGCAACGGCACTGTCCTGCAGGTTCCCCCTGTACAACATCAGGTGCACCACCTACTCCGCCCAGCTTCTTGTCCAGACCATGGTGACCTCACGTCTGAACTACTGCAACTCCCTTCTCGCAAGCCTACCAGCCAGTGCCATTCTGCCCCTACAACTGGTCCAGAACACGGCTGCTCGGCTTGTGTTCAACCTCCCGAAGTACTCACACGTCATCCCCCTGCTGAGGTCACTCCACTGGCTGCCAGTCATGGCCAGAATCAGGTTCAAAGTTCTGACCCTGGCCTACACTACAGCCAAAAGGTCAGGCCCCTCCTACTTACAGAACTTAATCCAGCACTACGCTCCTGCTCGACCACTTCGCTCTGCTGCTGCAGGGCGACTTGCACTTCCCACCCACCACTTTTTCACCCTAGCTCCCCAGTGGTGAAATGAACTCCCCACTCCACTGCACTCAGCTGAAACACTGTCTGTTTTTCGTCGTGGTCTGAAAACACACTTTTTCAGACTCCACCTTGACTAAACTACCTACAGTATATAGGGCCAATTCTAAAGTACTTGCTTCCTGTTTTTTTTTTTTTGTGTTATCTGCTATTTTATAGTTAAGAATGTATAGCTGACTGTATTCTATGTTCATTACTAGGGATAGCTCCTACGTTGTGAGAAAGTTGTGCTTTTTCGGATTTGCTTTGTAGTTGCATCAATGACCTTCAATATGCACTATTGTACGTCGCTTTGGATAAAAGTGTCTGCCAAATAATTGTAATGTAATATGGATGGATCACTTTAAGGGTTGTTTCTCCTGACTCATTTTCCTATTTAGCTCTATGGAAAAATAAGTCAAGAAAAACAACCCTTCAAGTAATCCATCCATATCTACTGCATATCTGGCAGCAGAGTGATGGTTTGAGGCTTGTTTGATACCTCAGACCCATGATGACTTACAGCCATTTAGCCAACCATGGGTTCCATACTATTCCCGTGTAATTTACAGCTTAATCTAGTCCCACCCCCCAATTTCTATAGACATCCATTCAAATGCAGAGAGGTTATAGTATCACTTGTAAGAGTACCTGAAAATAAGATATGAGTCTTTTGATATCCTCTTATACCCAGTCATGATAGCATCACCTGTTTACCTGTGGAATGTTCCAAACAGGTTTTTTTTTTTTCCCCTGTCCCAACTTTTTTGGAATGTGTTGCAGGCATCAAATTCTAAATTAGTGTATATTTAGAAAAATCTATAAAGTTGATAAAGTAAAACATTAAATATCTTTTCTTTGTAATGTTTTCAATTAAATTTATGTAAAAGAGAATTTACAAATCACTGCTTTTATGTGAATTTTACATGCTGCCCCAACTTGGGGTTTGTAGTTAACTTTCAATCAAGCGGAAAAAAGGACATTATGCAACTCATGAGCTTATGGGAAGGATCTATGCTTTGTTCCTACAGCGATGCAGGCAGTGAGGGGGGGGTGTTTTTACGAGCTTTAATTGTTCAGGCCCTCCTTATTTTTGGTTAGTCCCAGTGAGGTAATCACAGGTATGGATCCTTCTGTATGTACCTGGGCCTGTCCTGGCTGTGAAGCACCGATTTGGTCCTCTTTTGTCTGCTGTTCTTAACATAGTATAACATAATGACGAGAACAGGCTATTCAGCCCAACAATGCCTGCCATTTCCCTACCACTAAAGGGTACCTAGTGCTCACTGTTTACCTACAAACAAGATGGTATCTAGCACCATATCATGCCTGGCCTTAAAAACCCCTAAAGTTTCTGCCTCTACTACATGACCTGGCAAGCTATTCCACATGGCGACTACTCTCTGTGAAGAAATACTTCCTGATGTCTGTGCAGAATTTACCTTTTGCTGAGATTGATCAGAATATCTTACTTGAAACTTATGGTACATTTTCCATGTTGCATGTAGCTGTGTTTCTTGCAGGCACAGGTACAATTAGGCCTCAATTATTTAACCATAAAGATATCTGAACATACAGTATATAGAATACATAACAATCAGTGAGTTGTGAATGGAAAGTGTACAATTGTTAAAATCAGTTAAAACTACTAATTTATTTATTAACAAATAAAACTACAAAAATGAAAACTTCCATAATTAACATTAGCTGTACAGAAATGTTACACATCCGGCTCATCTTAGCATTATATATATTACAAGCATTTATGCAACAGCTCTTGAAAAGTTCATTTAAATTCTGAAAGACTTAATATTCTATAGATTCACACTGTGTGAAGTCAGACCAACAAAAAGACCAACTACTCAAATCAGTCATCTATTGATAAGGCCAAAATCATTTGTCATGGGTACCACAGATGTGTACATATTCCTTATTAATACTCTCCTTATTAATAAGACTACTGCTCTTGTCTCTAAGCAATGAAGGAACCCATAATGAATAATGGTAATGATAATGTGACGGAAACAAGCCTCGACTGTAAAAAAAATGTTGGGTGTTAATGGGGGCGTGAGGCGAGCAGCGTGCACAGAGAGGAAGTGGGTTAGTTTTGAGCAACATACACATAACCAATCAGCTCAGAGAAGGGCTGTTTGTAGAAGTCTTCATCCAGCACCCTGGACAGATAGCACAAGGCCCGGAGGCGAGCAGCAGGGAGGGAGGCAGGAGAGAAGAGAGAGAGCGGTAAAAAAGGAGGAGAGGAACAGAGGTAACGTCCAATGACACGTCAGCACAAAGTTTAGAGAAAAAAATAAATACATTTAAAAAACCCAAAAACAAAAAGCTACAATTTCTGCATGCCACCACTAGGGGGTGACATTTGAATTATGATTTAGTAGTAGTGATTAATCCCGGTTCCCGGGATTCTGGTATTTCCCATCACAATTCCTTCCCATTCCCAACTGGAAGTGACGTCGGGAAACCGGGAAATTTAACATGGGCTATATGAAGTTAATTTCCAAAATGCAGTATCCACCATTTGAAAAAACTTACACCTAGCCTACTCATGACTGCTTATTGACAAGCGAAAACTTGGTAACTGATAGAGCATGTGAACGTTGCTAGCGCACCGCACAGGAAATAGAAGTTCAATATACCTGCTCCAAACGTGGAGAGCAAAATCATGTCAAGCAACGTGGGGAAGAATTTTGAGAAACTTAATACTAACGAGGGAAAATGTCAGGGTTTTTTAAAGTTGTAAAGTAATTACAAAGAAAAGAATAGGCTACTCTAATTGCTACATCAATAACTAGGTTTAGAAAAAATCTTTATTTCCCAAGTTACCCCTTATGAGGACCCCTTGGGAAAGAAAAGTTTGCACTGGCCATTCAGTGTACTGCAGCCTTTAAGTAGGAAGAATTTGGTCCCTCTTGTGTTGAAGTTTTTTCCAGCGTTTGTTTAATCTTACATCAATGACTAGGCTACCACTAGGGGGCAACCGTGGATAGGGACAAGGGGTTGCCTAATAATGAACACAAACTCATAGTTTTGCTATTCCAGGACATCGGATTCTGCAGAAATATAGCCCAGCTATAATTACAAAACAAGCTGGAATTCTTAGAGAAAGTTGCAAGTATATTAGATCCCTTCGCTTTTCTTACCAACTCGTAGTACGGCTAAACGTCTCTCGTATATTTGCTGATGGAGATGTTATTACCATGGAGATATTGTATTTTTGCCATCATATTAAGTTCTTGTATTTATGCCCTAACATTTACTTAGGCTATATAATGTAGGCCTATTACTCACATTGTCAGTAGTTCTTGCAGCAAAAACCTAGATTTTTTATTTAGGTTTTAGTTTTTTATTGGTTTGTAATAAACGTGAGAAATTTCTAAATTCCAAATTTCTCAGTTTTGGCATTCACCGCTGAAACCCGGCCATTACATTTCAAAGAAGAGGGTAAAAATGTGTAGGCATAATTTTTTTTGAGGGGGGGGGGGGGGGGGGGGTTAGTCCTTTTCCTTAAACACTGGCCATTTGCCTTTAGACCTAAAGCATTTTGCCGTGAACAGTTACAGCAGGCGTTAATACTTCTCTAATAGCCCTATAGCTTTTGTTTAGATGTCTGAAGTTCCAAAGCAGCCATAATTTTGTACAGAAAATTAATTGCTTATATTAATAAAACAGTTTGTTGTTATTGATATTCAAGAATCTCGGCCAATAGTACGCTAGTGGACAATGCCATGGTGCTGAAAGATAGTTTTATGTGTCATATGGATGCCGGTAGCCTGTAAACCAATAAGTAGGGTCGCACATTTGATAATAGCCTACTAGAATGCCCCTGGTTTTTTAGACGGAAAAAAATAACCTCGACATGTAACACACTTTCGGGAAAATATTAAACACTTGTTCATGTGATTATCGGTATGCATAAGGATGTTTAACATTGTTATACTGATGTGGAATTGATCTATTAATATGGCAATGTGCATGAAGTAAGAGAATGAAATGTCAGTTAGGTCCTTCTTTGCTTCTTTTGACATTTTCAGTAGATTACAGGAGCTTTTTGTTGAGCAAGGCCACCATCCAGAGGCCCCCTGCCCTCTCTTACAGGGGTCACCCCAAAACTGCTCAGTCACTAATTCTGGAGTGGTGTCAGGTTTAACCTGGAAATGTGGAATCGGAAAAATGCAAAAAACAAAACCTGTTATAATATAATTATCACAACTGTGCAAGTTCTCCTGTTAATGCATGAATAAACCTGTGCAAACAGGTAAATGTTCTGGAGTCCACCAAGTTTGTCCTGGTCACCATTCAGGAAAACTGCTCACAGAAAACACACATAGATGAGTATAACAATATAAATGTTCCCTTTATGCAATGGAGTCCTTATGGATTCATAGATAGCTAAATTGGTATAGTATACT
>CM040404.1:106500907-106636370 GCA_022702515.1 Ilyophis sp. 1 JC-2022 | reverse complement strand
TTCCTGATCCACTTTTAGGAGAAGGTAGCCAAGATCCGAAACTCCTTCACACATCCGGTAACGCACCAAATCCCCCATAATGAACCCACTGCTACACTTCCGTCCTTTAAGACTCTGGAGGACACAGGTGTACTCCAACTTGTAACACTAGTGTGCAACCACCTACCCACTGGACCCCATCCCTTCGGCAGTGCTCCAGTCTATATCCGGTGAGGTAATTCCATATCTGTCCTCCATTATCAACACCTCCTTACCTGGTGGCTATGTTCCTGCTGTTTGCAAAACTGCCCGTATTATCCCACTCCTTAAGAAACCTGGCTTGAACCCCTCTGATGTCAGAAACTATCATCCTGTGTCTCTCCTGCCCTTCCTGCCCAAAGCTCTTGAACGAACTGCCCTTAACCAACTGTCTGCTTTTCTCCACCAGAACAACCTGCTCGACCCTCATCAGTCCGGCTTCAGAACCGAGCACTCTACTGAAACTGCGCTCCTGGCTGTGATTGATGCACTCGCCACTGCTAGAGCCTCCTCCCTCTCCTCTGTCCTGATTCTCCTTGACCTGTCTGCAGCGTTCAACACGGTCAACCACAAACACCTGATCTCCACACTGGCTGAGATGGGTATCTCTGGAATTTCCCTCTCTTGGTTTACATCCTATCTCACATATAGATCCTACCAAGTCTCCTGGAAGGGCTCTGTCTCTGCACCTCATTAAATTTTTACAGAAGTCCCCCAGGGATCTGTACTGGGTCCTCTGCTGTTCTCCATTTACACTAAGTCTCTTGGTTTGGTCATTAATTCTCATGGCTTCTCTTACCATAGTTATGCTGATGACACTCAACTCTTCCTCTTTCCCTCCCTCTACCCCACAGGTTAAAGAGAGGATATCTGCTTGCCTGGCTGACATCTCTGTTTGGATGTCTAGGCATCACCTGAAGCTCAACCTCGACAAGACTGAGCTGCTCTACATGCCATACAAGATTTCCCCGCTTCTAGACCTGTCCATTACTGTCAAGGGAACTATGGTGACCGCCTCCCGCTCTGCAAGGAACCTGGGGGTGGTCCTGGACGACCAGCTGGACTTCAAAAAACACATCAGGGCAACGGCACTGTCCTGCAGGTTCCCCCTGTACAACATCAGGTGCACCACCTACTCCGCCCAGCTTCTTGTCCAGACCATGGTGACCTCACGTCTGAACTACTGCAACTCCCTTCTCGCAAGCCTACCAGCCAGTGCCATTCTGCCCCTACAACTGGTCCAGAACACGGCTGCTCGGCTTGTGTTCAACCTCCCGAAGTACTCACACGTCATCCCCCTGCTGAGGTCACTCCACTGGCTGCCAGTCATGGCCAGAATCAGGTTCAAAGTTCTGACCCTGGCCTACACTACAGCCAAAAGGTCAGGCCCCTCCTACTTACAGAACTTAATCCAGCACTACGCTCCTGCTCGACCACTTCGCTCTGCTGCTGCAGGGCGACTTGCACTTCCCACCCACCACTTTTTCACCCTAGCTCCCCAGTGGTGAAATGAACTCCCCACTCCACTGCACTCAGCTGAAACACTGTCTGTTTTTCGTCGTGGTCTGAAAACACACTTTTTCAGACTCCACCTTGACTAAACTACCTACAGTATATAGGGCCAATTCTAAAGTACTTGCTTCCTGTTTTTTTTTTTTTGTGTTATCTGCTATTTTATAGTTAAGAATGTATAGCTGACTGTATTCTATGTTCATTACTAGGGATAGCTCCTACGTTGTGAGAAAGTTGTGCTTTTTCGGATTTGCTTTGTAGTTGCATCAATGACCTTCAATATGCACTATTGTACGTCGCTTTGGATAAAAGTGTCTGCCAAATAATTGTAATGTAATATGGATGGATCACTTTAAGGGTTGTTTCTCCTGACTCATTTTCCTATTTAGCTCTATGGAAAAATAAGTCAAGAAAAACAACCCTTCAAGTAATCCATCCATATCTACTGCATATCTGGCAGCAGAGTGATGGTTTGAGGCTTGTTTGATACCTCAGACCCATGATGACTTACAGCCATTTAGCCAACCATGGGTTCCATACTATTCCCGTGTAATTTACAGCTTAATCTAGTCCCACCCCCCAATTTCTATAGACATCCATTCAAATGCAGAGAGGTTATAGTATCAGTTGTAAGAGTACCTGAAAATAAGATATGAGTCTTTTGATATCCTCTTATACCCAGTCATGATAGCATCACCTGTTTACCTGTGGAATGTTCCAAACAGGTGTTCCAAACAGGTTTTTTTTTTTCCCCCTGTCCCAACTTTTTTGGAATGTGTTGCAGGCATCAAATTCTAAATTAGTGTATATTTAGAAAAATCTATAAAGTTGATAAAGTAAAACATTAAATATCTTTTCTTTGTAATGTTTTCAATTAAATTTATGTAAAAGAGAATTTACAAATCACTGCTTTTATGTGAATTTTACATGCTGCCCCAACTTGGGGTTTGTAGTTAACTTTCAATCAAGCGGAAAAAAGGACATTATGCAACTCATGAGCTTATGGGAAGGATCTATGCTTTGTTCCTACAGCGATGCAGGCAGTGAGGGGGGGGTGTTTTTACGAGCTTTAATTGTTCAGGCCCTCCTTATTTTTGGTTAGTCCCAGTGAGGTAATCACAGGTATGGATCCTTCTGTATGTACCTGGGCCTGTCCTGGCTGTGAAGCACCGATTTGGTCCTCTTTTGTCTGCTGTTCTTAACATAGTATAACATAATGACGAGAACAGGCTATTCAGCCCAACAATGCCTGCCATTTCCCTACCACTAAAGGGTACCTAGTGCTCACTGTTTACCTACAAACAAGATGGTATCTAGCACCATATCATGCCTGGCCTTAAAAACCCCTAAAGTTTCTGCCTCTACTACATGACCTGGCAAGCTATTCCACATGGCGACTACTCTCTGTGAAGAAATACTTCCTGATGTCTGTGCAGAATTTACCTTTTGCTGAGATTGATCAGAATATCTTACTTGAAACTTATGGTACATTTTCCATGTTGCATGTAGCTGTGTTTCTTGCAGGCACAGGTACAATTAGGCCTCAATTATTTAACCATAAAGATATCTGAACATACAGTATATAGAATACATAACAATCAGTGAGTTGTGAATGGAAAGTGTACAATTGTTAAAATCAGTTAAAACTACTAATTTATTTATTAACAAATAAAACTACAAAAATGAAAACTTCCATAATTAACATTAGCTGTACAGAAATGTTACACATCCGGCTCATCTTAGCATTATATATATTACAAGCATTTATGCAACAGCTCTTGAAAAGTTCATTTAAATTCTGAAAGACTTAATATTCTATAGATTCACACTGTGTGAAGTCAGACCAACAAAAAGACCAACTACTCAAATCAGTCATCTATTGATAAGGCCAAAATCATTTGTCATGGGTACCACAGATGTGTACATATTCCTTATTAATACTCTCCTTATTAATAAGACTACTGCTCTTGTCTCTAAGCAATGAAGGAACCCATAATGAATAATGGTAATGATAATGTGACGGAAACAAGCCTCGACTGTAAAAAAAATGTTGGGTGTTAATGGGGGCGTGAGGCGAGCAGCGTGCACAGAGAGGAAGTGGGTTAGTTTTGAGCAACATACACATAACCAATCAGCTCAGAGAAGGGCTGTTTGTAGAAGTCTTCATCCAGCACCCTGGACAGATAGCACAAGGCCCGGAGGCGAGCAGCAGGGAGGGAGGCAGGAGAGAAGAGAGAGAGCGGTAAAAAGGAGGAGAGGAACAGAGGTAACGTCCAATGACACGTCAGCACAAAGTTTAGAGAAAAAAATAAATACATTTAAAAAACCCAAAAACAAAAAGCTACAATTTCTGCATGCCACCACTAGGGGGTGACATTTGAATTATGATTTAGTAGTAGTGATTAATCCCGGTTCCCGGGATTCTGGTATTTCCCATCACAATTCCTTCCCATTCCCAACTGGAAGTGACGTCGGGAAACCGGGAAATTTAACATGGGCTATATGAAGTTAATTTCCAAAATGCAGTATCCACCATTTGAAAAAACTTACACCTAGCCTACTCATGACTGCTTATTGACAAGCGAAAACTTGGTAACTGATAGAGCATGTGAACGTTGCTAGCGCACCGCACAGGAAATAGAAGTTCAATATACCTGCTCCAAACGTGGAGAGCAAAATCATGTCAAGCAACGTGGGGAAGAATTTTGAGAAACTTAATACTAACGAGGGAAAATGTCAGGGTTTTTTTAAGTTGTAAAGTAATTACAAAGAAAAGAATAGGCTACTCTAATTGCTACATCAATAACTAGGTTTAGAAAAAATCTTTATTTCCCAAGTTACCCCTTATGAGGACCCCTTGGGAAAGAAAAGTTTGCACTGGCCATTCAGTGTACTGCAGCCTTTAAGTAGGAAGAATTTGGTCCCTCTTGTGTTGAAGTTTTTTCCAGCGTTTGTTTAATCTTACATCAATGACTAGGCTACCACTAGGGGGCAACCGTGGATAGGGACAAGGGGTTGCCTAATAATGAACACAAACTCATAGTTTTGCTATTCCAGGACATCGGATTCTGCAGAAATATAGCCCAGCTATAATTACAAAACAAGCTGGAATTCTTAGAGAAAGTTGCAAGTATATTAGATCCCTTCGCTTTTCTTACCAACTCGTAGTACGGCTAAACGTCTCTCGTATATTTGCTGATGGAGATGTTATTACCATGGAGATATTGTATTTTTGCCATCATATTAAGTTCTTGTATTTATGCCCTAACATTTACTTAGGCTATATAATGTAGGCCTATTACTCACATTGTCAGTAGTTCTTGCAGCAAAAACCTAGATTTTTTATTTAGGTTTTAGTTTTTTATTGGTTTGTAATAAACGTGAGAAATTTCTAAATTCCAAATTTCTCAGTTTTGGCATTCACCGCTGAAACCCGGCCATTACATTTCAAAGAAGAGGGTAAAAATGTGTAGGCATCATTTTTTTTGAGGGGGGGGGGGGGGGGGGTTAGTCCTTTTCCTTAAACACTGGCCATTTGCCTGTAGACCTAAAGCATTTTGCCGTGAACAGTTACAGCAGGCGTTAATACTTCTCTAATAGCCCTATAGCTTTTGTTTAGATGTCTGAAGTTCCAAAGCAGCCATAATTTTGTACAGAAAATTAATTGCTTATATTAATAAAACAGTTTGTTGTTATTGATATTCAAGAATCTCGGCCAATAGTACGCTAGTGGACAATGCCATGGTGCTGAAAGATAGTTTTATGTGTCATATGGATGCCGGTAGCCTGTAAACCAATAAGTAGGGTCGCACATTTGATAATAGCCTACTAGAATGCCCCTGGTTTTTTAGACGGAAAAAAATAACCTCGACATGTAACACACTTTCGGGAAAATATTAAACACTTGTTCATGTGATTATCGGTATGCATAAGGATGTTTAACATTGTTATACTGATGTGGAATTGATCTATTAATATGGCAATGTGCATGAAGTAAGAGAATGAAATGTCAGTTAGGTCCTTCTTTGCTTCTTTTGACATTTTCAGTAGATTACAGGAGCTTTTTGTTGAGCAAGGCCACCATCCAGAGGCCCCCTGCCCTCTCTTACAGGGGTCACCCCAAAACTGCTCAGTCACTAATTCTGGAGTGGTGTCAGGTTTAACCTGGAAATGTGGAATCGGAAAAATGCAAAAAACAAAACCTGTTATAATATAATTATCACAACTGTGCAAGTTCTCCTGTTAATGCATGAATAAACCTGTGCAAACAGGTAAATGTTCTGGAGTCCACCAAGTTTGTCCTGGTCACCATTCAGGAAAACTGCTCACAGAAAACACACATAGATGAGTATAACAATATAAATGTTCCCTTTATGCAATGGAGTCCTTATGGATTCATAGATAGCTAAATTGGTATAGTATACTGTATATACAGTGAGCACCATAATTAATTGGACAGTGACAAATTTTTTGTTATTTTGGTTCTGTACTCTAGCACTTTGAGTTCGAAAGGATACAATGATAATGATGTTGAAGTGCAGACGGTCAGCTTTAATTTGAGGGTATTCTCATCCATATCGGATCAACCCTTTTATAGAACCTTTTATAGAATTATACATAGTCCCCCCCCCCCATTTTTGGGCATCAAAAAATACTATCATTTTTTATATTTGATCGCATGTCCTTTGCATACCATGACTTCCTGATGTCTGTGACCCAACAATATCAAAAGACTTCATATCTTATTTTCTGGTACTCCTACAAGCAATACTATAACCTCTCTGCTCTGCATTTGAATGGATTTCTATGGGAATTGGGGGGTGGGACTAGATTTAGCTGTAAATTATACTGGAACACATGGTTGGCTAAATGGCTGTAAGTCATCAAGGGTCTGAGGTATCAAACAAGCCTTAAGCCATCACTCTGCTGCCAGATATGCAGTAGATGTGGATGCATAACTTGAAGGGTTTCTTCTTCCGACTTATTTTACGATAGAGTTTTGTCAGGAGAATTTACAGCTAAATCTAGTCCAACCCCCAATTCCCATAGAGATCCATTCAAATGCAAAAGTTATAGTATCACTTGTAGGAGTACCAGAAAATAAAATATCAAGAGTCTTTTGATATTGTTGGGTCACAGACATCAGGAAGTCATGGCATGCAAAAGATATGCAACCAAATATTAAAAATGATTACTTTATTCTACATTGTGTTAAACTGTCAAATATTTTTTGATGCCCGAAAATGGGGGAAGACGATGTACAAAAGGATCTATAATTTCTAAACGGTTCATCCGATATGGATAAATGAAAGCTGACAGTCTGCACTTCAACCTCATTGTCATTGTATCCTTTCCAACTCAAAGTGCTAGAGTACAGAACCAAAATAACAAAAAATGTGTCACTGTCCAATGAATTATGGTGCTCACTGTATGTAGTAAATATATAGAGTAAAGTATACTATACTGTATATATAGTAAATACATAGAGTAAAGTATAGTATGCGGCATTTAAAGTATATATGTAGTAAACATAAAGAGTAAAGCATAGTATACTGTATATAAAGTATATATGTAGTAAATATAAAGAGTAAAGTATAGTATACTGTATATAAAGTATATATGTAGTAAATATATAGAGTAAAATGTACTATACTGTATATATAGTAAATACATAGAGTAAAGTATAGTATGCGGCATTTAAAGTATATATGTAGTAAACATAAAGAGTAAAGTATAGTATACTGTATATAAAGTATATATGTAGTAAATATATAGAGTAAAATGTACTATACTGTGTATATAAAAAGTAAAGCCTGCTGGGGGTTTCATGCAGGAATGTAGCCTGTACTGCCGTTATATACCTTCTGCATCTTTCACTGGCAGTGGAGGAGTTTATTGACGGGTAGAGTACAGAAGGAGTCTACATGCTCCTCAGTCTAGGTTTACGTTTTGCCCATCCATATCTATGGAGTTGAGGTGAAAAGGGCGTGGCCCTTGTGGGTGGAACTAATGGGGGGAGGATCACCTGTTGTTGACTTTGGTCTTTTCCAATTGCTCCTCCTGTCTGGAGTACCATTCCTGGAGCTCCTCCTTCGCCTTCTCCTTCCACTCCACCTCCTGACTGCGTGAGCTGGCATCTGGGGGTGGGGGGTAGTGTGGGGCACAGAGGTTACTCATCATTGCAGTGTTAACACTGGTAATAACATTGTAGTACAAACACTGCAGTGCTAACATCGTAGTACTAACACTGCAGTGCTAACATCGTAGTACTAACACTGCAGCGCTAACATTGTAGTACTAACGCCGCAGTGCTAACATCGTAGTACTAACACTGCAGTGCTAACATTGTAGAACTAACACTGCAGTGCTAACATTGTAGTACTAACACTGCAGTGCTAACATTGTAGTACTAACACTGCAGTGCTAACATCGTAGTACTAACACTGCAGTGCTAACATTGTAGTACTAATGCTGCAGTGCTAGCATTGTAGTACTAACACTGCAGTGCTAACATTGTAGTACTAACACTGCAGCGCTAACATTGTAGTACTAACACTGCAGCGCTAACATTTAGGGATGTGCGCGTTTAGTCGACTAGACGATTAAACGTTGCTACCCTCGCTAGTCGGCACCAGAAATACTAGTAGGTTAAACTTATTATTTTATTAATGTACACATTTAAATTACATATTGACATAATTTGCACTGAAATGTCATGTTTTCCTGGTTAAATGTTGCTTTATAAAAAAACGAGCATCCGTTACTAATGTTAACAACGCCGGATTAAAAAAAAATAATAATTTTAAACGAAGGAAAAAAACAAAACGCATTAGCCTGTTCGCCCTGCAAGTTAAACCAGCGAGGTGGAAAGAGTAAGTAGGCCTATCGCGTTGTTGAATACTGAGTTGAGTACTAACACTGCAGTGCTAACATTGTAGTACTAACGCTGCAGTGCTAGCATTGTAGTACTAACACTGCAGCGCTAACATTGTAGTACTAACACTGCAGTGCTAACACTTACTCTAGTGCTAACACTGTAGTGCTGACTCACCCAGAACCTCCAGGCGCTCCTGCTGCTCCTCCCTCCACTTGCGCAGGCTCTCTGGCTCGGCCTGTAGGCGGTCAGCGTTAGAGATGGCCGCGTAGGCATCAGAGGGGCCATTACTCTCCTGCAGTGCAGAGACACTGTGAGCACTTACATCAATGCACTTCAGCACACGATCAATACATATCAGACCATCAATCAATCAACCCATCAACCAATCAAGAAAGCACAATCAGTTTATATATATATAATCTTATTAGTATAAATCAACTGCTCAATCCATGGACCAGATATTAATGCATCATTTTTTTTTTTTTTACACTGCATAAACTTAACTGTCACAGGACAAAGGTCTGATACAAAATCCATAGCTCATGGGAAACCCTTTCTTAAAGTCATAGTGCAGTCAAAAACTGACTTTTCGCGTTGAAAACCGATGTTTTGGGTTAGACTATGATCAACAGTTTTTATCCGAAAATCTCATATTGCGTCGAAGTGGGTATTCTGTGTCGGCTGCATTTCTGGGGATTTATGACGTCCATAAAAATAGGTGGGGTCTTGGCTAGTAAAGTGAGCAGAGAGCAAAAGTGAGCAGAGAGCTCAGTGGCAGAAAGCAGGAAGGGGGCTGAGTCAGTTCACCAAGACACACCCTTTCACTCATTGACCGTATGAATATTCATAATATGACCTTGTGGCATCATCGTCATATAGTCATATAGCCACACCTACCCACAGCTCAAATTGAAGCTGTAAAAAAGGGCTTAGAAAAGCGATTGCAGTATCACTTTATAGGGATAGTTCACCCATTTTGAAGAATTTGATATTGTTTTACTTGAGTAAAACAACATCAAATTCTTAAAAATGGGTGAACTATCCTTTTAACGCGTTATGTTTCGGTGACCTTGATTTATGCCCCGGGTTAAGCTGGTAGCATGGGGGGGGGGGGGGGGGGGGGGTGGCTGTAGAAATGCAAACTCTCTATGTAAAAACATGGCTTAAAAGAGCAATTAACGGGTGCTTCCGAAAATAACAGCATGTGCCGTCTGAACAGATTAATTAAACCAATCTGCATTGAATGAGATGCCAGACTGTGACACTGACATTGATGATAAAGTAGGCTGCAGCCCTGTCAGCTTTTCATGTTTCTTTGTGTAAATTGCTTGTCTGCAGCTCAAAAAATAGCTTGATTTTAGTAGCATGCTCTGCCCACTGGGCTGAATGTTGCTTATCCCAAATTAATTGCTTATAAAATTATAGGGTGCGAAATGAAATTCATCTGAGGCAAGCTTTGTGCTTTTCAGAACGCATTACTGAATTAGTACTATGCAACATGTAAACACAGAATGTAATGCACAGCCAGATTAGTCCAGTACAACATTCACATGCATTATGCAATACATAGCTGGATTACTACTATACAACATGCACAAACATTATGCAGTGCACAGTCAGATTGGTACTGCACAACATGCACAAACATTATGCAGTGCAGTCAGATTGGTACTGCACAACAAGCACAAACATTATGCAGTGCACAGTCAGATTGGTACTGCACAACATGCACAAACATTATGCAGTGCACAGTCAGATTGGTACTGCACAACATGGACAAACATTATGCAGAGAACAGTCAGATTGGTACTGCACAACATGCACAAACATTATGCAGTGCACAGCCAGATTGGTACTGCACAACATTCACCTACCTCTTCAAGTTCCCCGTTCACAGCTCCATCAACTGCATCTAAAAAGAAAATTACTTTGTGTCATTTCGAAATGAACCAATAAAACATCATTCAATTAAAGCCCAGAGCATGAAATAAGTGCTAAGATTAGACCTGGCCAATCACAACCAGGGGGGGGGGGGGGCTATGTTAAACTACAAAGGAAGTTTAACATAGCCAGGGTTTCTTTGCGTTAGCTGGCTTGTGCGCATTCCCATAAAAGGGGCGGTGTCTGCAACAATGAGCCTATAGTGGTGCAGCATGGGCTGTACTCCAGCAGCGCATTTCTCTCCTGCCGAAAAAAAGACTGATACGGACAGATATAATGGACGGCTATGAAGAACATGAAACAATCATAAGAGCAAAAAGCAACGTCGTTGCCTCCAACAAAGCCAGGGAGGAGATTTGCTAAAAAAATAAATGATGCTCTATACTCATGGTACATTGTCATACAGTTTATAATATGAGAACTGTACTACTACATTCTAGAGCTCCTAAACTTTAAACCTGATACAGCATGTTTAAAATCTTGCTGAAGCAATCATACCAACGTTTATTCATAAAAAGTCTCTCAAGCATTTTCCGGAACTCAGAAAATATTTTGCGGAAATCTCACCTGCAAAGAGATTCCGTCACTATCTCAATGGAATCCTTCCAAAGCCAAAGAGTTGATTGGTCAAAGGGCGGTGCTTTTATACATTTCAATCCGATAGCCTGAACATAACCTGCCCTGGAGCAGATGTTTGCCGTGCAGAGTAAATTGCCATGGCAATATACCTCGATTAAAAGTTAGTCGCCTTCGTGGTACAGAAAACCCAGGGTCGAAGCTTAAATTAGCTCGCTAACCCCTTAATCTCACTTCGTAGTACACCCCTCACTGGGGTTTTGGTTGCCCTAAACAAGAATATTCTGGCACCAAAGTGCTCCAATATAAGAAATATATAAATAAATTAACTTTTAACTTCAGTTGTGTGGCAATGGTTGTGGCACTAAATGACTGCATAGAGTGTTTATGTCATTAGCCGGCTATGATAAAAACAATCCCTACAATCTGCACAAACCAACACTTGTTCAAACCCTGTCAGCAAAGAATTTCCCTGATGTAGTGATTAGCCAGTCCTCTCTAACGAAGAGGCAATCTCGACCCCAGATGTTCTAGAGCAGACAGAAAATTCAAGTTTGAGCTTGGTTTCCCATAAAACATCCTGCACTCTGATTGGCTCTGATGTTTTAGCCAGCTTTGTTATGTTCAACCCATATCTGAACACATCAGGCTAATGTACTGCACCTGTTACCTTGGATGTGTGTTTTTGAGTGGTCAAGTAAAACAAACAAAATAATTACTTATTATCCCTTCTTTACGATCACAATTAAGTGGTGAGAATGTTCTTAACTGAACATTGTAAAGCTGATGTAACGATCACTACTGGCAACTGAAAGCAATGGAGTTCTAGAACACTGACTTAGAATTTTGAAAAAACATTCAAAGAAATGTAGGCTACTCTTCAAAGAGTTAAATGGGCCGTGGGTTCTGAAAGTTCGGGAACCACCCACCGCTCTACACAGCACACTAGATCAGAAACTAGGGTTGCAAAAGGGTGGAAAATTTCCAGATATTTACCATGGGAAGGTAAGCTCAGGAATTTTGTAAAAAAAACATTTTGCAAAGGTTAGCCTATAACATGGAACTTAAATTTAGTTGGAAAATACACAACTGCAATTCCAGATCTTGCAGCATGCTTTGGTTAAAACAACCCAATTTAATGCAAATTCAGTTGAATTTCAACCCTGCACTGTGCATTCTTCCATAGAGTACTGAAATGAAATGTCAAATTGGTTTCGGAAGTGACTTCCCCATTCATTTATACCATAGACATTAACTAAAACTTACTTTTAAACAATTTCTTGTGGTTATGTCTTACCATCAATTTCCTGGATTGTTCAATATAACAAAATATGTAGTTTTTCTGGACCAGCATCAAGTATATTTAACGTTTTATTTATAGTATTTTTTTGTGAATATACCAGCGCTGGCACTAGGGGTGTAACGATACATCGTGACATGATACTTTGCGATATAAAAATGTGACGATGTGCATCGCGGAGATTAAAAGTGATTTGCGATATCGGCTGCATTATATTATTTATATTTATTTATTATTATGTCATTTTATTTTTTATTGCATTGTTTGAACAATAGAGGGCGCAATCAACATTATACTAGCCCACACAAGTTAGCTCGTTCAAGGTCTACGAAAGACGCGAAGAGCATCTCGCTAACTACAGACGGTTGGACATCTAGGGCTACCCAGAGCTACATTACGGTCACAGCCCATGTAATCACTAATGAGTGGGAAATGGCAAGTTTTGTGCTCCAAACTCGCCCTCTTTTCAACTCGCACACTGGAGTCAACATACCTGAAGTGTGGAAATCGGAGCTGGTACGGGCTCTGCTCGCTTCTAAACAGAAACTGCTGTAGCTTCCATCGCATAAACTGATCATGGACATCATTACGCGATGAAATAGCACACTGGAAATGCTCAAGCGATACCTCGAACAACAAGCAGCAGCAACTCTCGTGAGTAGAGATACGACGAAATGCCTGTGAAATGCATTGTAAAGACGTCACGTGGCGCTGTAATGGCGACATGTAGTCCAGCTGTCTCTCATGTTCGTGTTTGTTAATTTGAATGTGTTTTGTTGTGTCTGGCTTTTGTCTTTTGTTTTTTTTCATGTGCTGTGTGTCTGTTGTGGTACGGGGAATTGGATGGAGATTTTTCGGGGCACTGCTGCTGGTCGTTTTTATAATATTGACGAATTGTCTAGCTGGGATGATTTCGTTTGTGGTCGTCACCATGGAGACGCATTCGCATTATGCTCGGGAATGTCCGTTGGATCTGCAGCCACGGAGTTTACCGTCGCTCTTCACCGGAGTTAAAGATGTCGGGACTGATCCGAGACTGCGGGAAGGCCACCAGGGAAGGAGAAGATAATGCGGAGGAGTGAGGCGACGACTGGGAAGGCTGAGCTCCATTTCAACAGTGGACAGAGACCGCAACACTGCGTGTATGGAGGAAAGTTGTGGAGGCGGAGTTTGTGTGTTGGACTGCTTATGACACTGGGCATCTTGGGACAGCGGGGGCCATTTTTAATCATGGCTGTATTCCACTTTAATTCATTTAATTCACTTGATTAATGCAATGATTCTATTGAAAGTCTTTATTTGATATGTTTGTGTGTTGTAGGTCTGCCCCACTGCCTGTCTTTTTTTGTTGTTGCTGGTGCTACAACTGACATTTCCTAAAGGGAAATAAATATTCTATTCTATGCCTCAGAAATAAAAAAGGAATCATTCAGTAATTTTTCTTTATTCAGACTTTGCTCAAAATATCGTGAGAGTATCGAATCGTGAACCCTGAATCGTGTATCGAATCGAATCGTGAGTGTATTGTTACACCCCTAGCTGGCACTGTTTAAAAACTTGACGTCCGATAATTCCCACCGGGCGGTTCAATTAAGTAAAATGGCCGAATTAGCAAGGTGGTATGCGCTGCCAAAAATGTCCAGACGAGATGATATCTGATTGGTCAAGAACCGCCCGTGCGTTGCAGTAATGGATATGTAGTCCGTTAAAGTGGACTACAAACCGGACTACAAATCATTAATCATTACTTTAAAAAATAAAAATTGGAACATAAAATGTATGCTCTATATCAGGGGTGGGCAACTCCAGGCCTCGCGGGCCGGTGTGTATGCAGGTTTTTGCTGCCGCCAGTTAACAATTATTGAATTAGCCCAATCGTTTACATGATCTGATATTTTAATCTACATATCCGCGATATGAACAGCAGCTGATGAATGTTCTTGTGCCGGTATGCGTGTATTGTAGCGTTTTATCGTTCTGTAATTTACGAGTGAATCGGTGATTGTGTGTATGACTAATTAGCTGATTGAGCCGTGGTAACTGGTGGCAGTAAAAACATGCATACACACCGGCCCGCGAGGCCTGGAATTGCCCACCCCTGCTCTATATCCTTATACCACACAGGCTAATACAGGAACGTTTCGGCTAATTCTATAAATAAGATTTCAAGAAATTGCCGATATTCTCCGAGGTCCGTTCTATCTGTCATAGGGAATTTACTTCTGAAACCAAACTCCGCCCACGTCTGAGTAGGCTACCATGTGCAGTGCATTCTTTTATCACATGCACAGATCATTCCTATCCTCTTGCACACTACTGTAGGGCCCTCTGCATGCACTGTGCATTCTCCCATCAAATGTGCAGTTCATTCTTCCATCACATGCATAAATAATTCCCAGCATCCTGCACACTACAGCAAGGCTATTGAGGCCACACTACTGCATGTGAGCCCAAGGACTACATCCATTTTTTTTTGGGGGGGGGGGGGTGTACATTTATTTTATTCAACATTCATGTTTTTTTGTTCAATGAAAGAATCCATTAAAGTTCTACTCACAAATGACTGACAAAACAAAATGTTTATATTTATATGTATGTCTGCATATGACGAGGTAAATACAGCTAGTACAAATAACGCCAACATTTCCAGTTAATTCCTGTTAATTCCCATATATTCCCATGGAAAGGTTCCAGCTTTGAACATTCCCAGAATTTTGCAACCCTATCAGGAACTGAGAAGTCCGAAGTCCTGTTCTTCTCACTGTGTCTAATGCCATCTTCTGCCCACGGCCTGGAGACTGTGTCGTGATTTACCCAATTGCAATGCACTGCCCAATGCCCATAAGCAAGGAGGGTTTCTTTAAATATGACCGTCAGAAATTGCATCTAAAGCACTGGCCCGTCTCTTGTAGGCTACATCGCTCTAACATTTTACTCTGATAATAAATGTATTTATAAAGGTAGCCTCATTTTATTTCCTGTGTAACATGAATGTCGTGTATTTTGCCAACGTGGTATACTATTTATTTAAATAATAACTTGAATTTGTCTTGGGAAATCGTAACGCTTGTGGGTAAAGAGATAAATGCCTGTTAACATTGTGAACATCCTTAACTGCGTCCACTGTTATTTAGCCTATTATTATTGTTGTTTTTCAGAGAATATCATGTAGGCCAATGAATCCCCGCAGCAACTACACTTGTGACTAACGCAGTCACGAAACATTTCAAGCTACGGTGGGCCTGCATGTCAGTTTACATTAAAATCTTAGTGGTCTGCATTTCCAGTGCAGCCTCGGTACCTGCCTTTCATATAAACGAATTATTAAACAATTGCAGCCAATATTGCATCTTATTCAACAGATGCACAGAATCAAATCTTTAGGAGCGTTGCTATAGAATCTTAGCATTTGGGGTTCTTGCTCAGTGGGATACGCTCGGGAATATTTTCATAACGGCGGGGCTGACATTGATACAACGCATTTAAGTGTAGCGACTGTAGCCCATCGATTTTTAGCTTGAATCAAGTGTACTTTGTTTGAAAACAGTAAATAGATTATTATGCAGTATGCACTCAGTTTAAAATAAATAAATAGTTTCATACGCATAAGCAAAATATGCCCGATATCTCTCTGTATGGGTCCGTCCACAAAGCAGGACAAAGCCCTGCGCCGTTGTCCCTTTGTTTAGCTAGTACTGCCCGCAGCAGGCTACCCATCATTCATTTAACACTAACGTTAGCTCGATGCTAACTACTTCACCAAAGGTGATGTAGCCTAGGGCTACGGTCTTATTCTTATACTCCCGACAAAAATGCACCTTAACTTAATTTACCGAAGCTAATCACAGCACAGTCGCTGATAACAAACGTTGGCTAGTCCACCATGACACTTTCCTATTACTCATCGTTGTAGGCTAGCCAGTAGCGAGCTACCAATTATTTTCAGTAAATTGTGAATCATTGGTACCGCTGACTCTTTGTTAGACAGTTGATCTGCTAACTTTAGTTATTCTGTTTTCATTGATTTAGCTACACAAACTAGCCGGACAAAAACCGCACCACCGGGACACCAACGGCATAACATTACGTCATATTCACCTGTTACGTTGTTGCCAAGCGTTGACTGGACCTCGCCGCTGTCCAGGATGCTGAAACCTTCATCGTTTTCGATCCCCGCTATTTCGCTTTCTTGTTGGGCCAAGAAAGCTGCAGCAGGGTCTTCCTCCGTCCCAACTCCATTCGCGGAAGCTGGTTCTGACGCGTTCATCGCATCGAAATCGTCCATTTCTGCTACGAAAGGGAAACTGATGCTGAAAGAGTGAAATAAATCTAAACGCGAATTTTGCAGATCCTATCGCTCTGGTAGGCAAAAATGTAGCCTAGTAGATTACACAGAGGACGGAGAAGGGGAGTAAAATCCGTGGAATTTAAGCGGAAATGTGAGCTAAACCAATCAGAGAGTAAAGTATTTTTGATGGATAGGAATTTCCACCAACCGTGATCCACAACCTACACTGACACTCGTGCAGTTACAGCAACCGAGCCATTGAATCGTATACATCATGTGATCCTCATACAAATAGTCGTAGTACGGTTTTTAAATCTGCAAACCAGGAGTAGAATTTCTGATTTGCACGCACCTTTAGGGGCTCAAGCTCAACATAGCCTATTGGTCATTTCCTCACCGTACGCTGTGATGTTAAATATGAATATTCGTGATGTTGTGTAGCCTGCCCTACATTCGTTAATGTATTCATTTTAATGTATGCATTTTATGTATATGTAGCCTATATATAGCTAACTAAAATGGCATAAATGTAGGCCTAATTAAAGTAATGTATAATACAACCAAACAAGTATTTAGTGAAAGGCTACTCTACATTTAATTCACTATGTAGCCTATACTGAAAGTTCTTTGAGCTTTTATTATTATTATTATTATGTTTTGTACTTCACACCGTGCACAATGCTGCAGCGCAGACTGTCACCGCGCGTCCCTTTCTGTCCAACATCTAGGCTGCATTCCGATTGTCAAAAAAATAGGTCCTTTTTCCTTTCCTTGCAACTTTTCCTTGACCTCGCCAGAGAACGTCACGGGGGTCAAGGAAAGAATGGAAGGAGAGATTTATAAAGAAACTGCGTCTACTGTGGAATTCGAACGTCCTTCTCTACCGTCATGGTGCGACGTCCAGTCATACTGACGTGACTGTTCAACATAGCAAACTACAACTTCACGAGTTGCATTTCACTTGAACCGTCCGTTTTATTTCGGCGAAATTTAGCCTCTTAATAAATTTGGTGTATTGTCTGATTGTGTAATTGTTTGTTTACTTTCTATTATAAGCCAATGCTAACAAAAAATAGGCTACTAGCTTCACATTTAGATTTCTGGCATTTCTCAGAAGATGTTCGCCTTGTTGTTTGAATTCGGTAATTCGGTTGGTCCGGGAAAACTCCGGTGCTAATGTAAACAATAAACATTGGCGGTATTGCATTGTGGGGCGCGAATACTACCTTCTTTCTGAAAAAAATAGTCCGGACTCCAGAGCATCCTTTGTGAAAGGACGGATACAAGGAATAGTGAAGCTCCTTTCCTTCTCAATATAAGAAATTCGAAAGGTCCTTAGCATGGCTGCCCGGGAGATTTCCGGTTCATGCGATCTATAGGATCCTTCCTTGCTCGAATTAGACTATTGTAATGCAGCCCGAGTCAGTTTCCATCAGTTTTGTCTTCCGACACGTTACCGGCCGTCCTAATTTCGGGTGATTAAAACATACACCGTGTAGCCAGGTGATACGAAGAGGAGATACAGCGCGCGCATATAGCCACTAGGGGGTGGTATATCGCTGTGCATAAACCACTTTGGTGAAGCCCGGTAGGCTGGCACGTAAAGGTCATGCCTTAGTGGTCATGGCTTCGTTTCCAGTTTTTATGCTCCAGCTTTTGTAATGCTGACCTCATATTTACCTGTTCAGTTGAGTCGTGGGAGAGTTACCTTTCTTTCATGTACCACTCCTAGTCACGTCAGCTGTGTTGGTAGAACAGCGGAGACGTTGGCCATCTCCCGACACAGACTTAAGACCCACCTCTTCAGACTGCACTTTGACGACTCCACCCGGCCATCTATAGCACTTATACCAGACCTAAGACCTGATTACGTTTTCAGAGCCTGTGGTTCTTTGCTCTTGTTTGTATAATGTAGTTTAGTGCATAGTGGGCTGCTTTTGTTCTTGTATGTGTAACTATTCAAAAGATTGTTTACAAGTTGTCAAATGAGTCTGCACTTCTTGCATTTGCTGTCTCTCTTTGGGGTGATATTTTTCCCCTCTGAAGAATTTGGTGGCATGCACTTCAGGGGCATTGAAGTAAAGTAGCTCCAAATGCAAACATGAACTTGGTACAAATCACACAGTTACAAAAAGCTTTTTGTTACCAAAATTACCACCATTGACACGTGAATTTCCTATGCGTTGTATGAAATGCATACAAGTTCATTTAAATATACAGTATATATACAGTGGGGGAAATAAGTATTTGACACGTCAACAATTATTTTATTAAACATATTTCCAATGTAGCTATTCACATTAAATTTTGACCAGACATGGATACTAACGCAATAAAACTACACAGCTAAATAAATTGTAACATTCCAATCTTTTAAAAAAGTTATGCGCAATATCCTTTGCATGCCATGACTTTCTGATGTCTGTGACCCAACAACATCAAAAGACTCTTGATCTTATTTTCTGGTACTCTTACAACCGATACTGTAACCTCTCTGCATTTGAATGGATCTCTATGGGAATTGGGGGGTGGGACTAGATTTAGCTGTAAATTACACGGGGATAGTATGGAACACATGACTGGCTAAATAGGTGTAAGTCATCAAGGGTCTGAGGTATCAAACAAGCCTCAAACCATCACTCTGCTGCCAGATATGCAGTAGATATGGATGAATAACTTGAAGAATTTCTTCTTCTGACTTATTTTTCCATAGAGTTCAATAAGAAAATTTGTCAGGAGAAACAACCCTTAAAGTGATCCATTCATATCTGCATATCTGGCAGCAGAATGATGGTTTGAGGCTCGTTTGATACCTCAGACCCTTGATGACTTACAGCCATTTCGCCAATCATGTATTCCATACTAGTCCCACCCTCCAATTCCCATAGAGATCTATTCAAATGCAGAGAAGCTGTAGTATCGCTTGTAAGAGTACCAGAAAATAAGATATCAAGAGTCATTTGATATTGTTGGGTCACAGACATCAGAAAATCATGGCATGCAAAGGATATGTGACCAAATATTAAAAATGTATTCTACATTATGTTAAATATATATATATATATATATATATATATATATATATATAGTTGATATTTAATTGTGAATTTGTGTTTTGCTGAAAATATTTGAGTGCATTTTGCAGGACATGCATCAGTTTGCATTTGTCCAGGACAGCTGTCTGCTCTCCGGAGATTGGGTTACTGCCGTAGACCACAAACTTCATAGACATACTTATTTCAGTGTTGTCACAAACATGCACCACCACAGCCACACCACTGGAATGAAGGGGGGGGGGGGGGGGTGTTCACACATTCCCAAAATCTAGTGCCTGCAGACTGGGAAGGTGCTGTGAATCGGGTGTATCCACATTGGTTGGTGCAGCACACAACTAATCCATGTAGTTCTGCTTTTGAGGTTGTGATATAAATAATGAGTTCCTTTACACTGGGTGCTATGTTATTGCCCCAAGCTGATATGATTGGCTTCCACTGTAACATTATTCACACTAGACGGTTTGCACGTGAGCGCACAAGGTGGGATAAAGACCATGTGCAACCTTGAGTGTTCCCTAAAGTTGGCATTTATTGTGCAGTCTGCAAGGGTTCCTTTTCTTTTATGAAATATTGTAAATAAAATTACCACATAATGACAATACAAGTTGCAAAACGTATAGTTTCACAACATTGTATTATTACCATCATCATTGGCTCTGACATCATTGTTGTCTTCTTATTTCATCTTAAAAGCATGCAGGATGCTCAATTCATTCTCCAAATTATGTACAGATAGATGTTTTAATAATATGTTCTTTCTTGACAGATTTTAAGTCTGAACAATCATTTCCTTCACAACGCGCGCGGATACACCCGCCTAGTGCATATTTATATGGTCTATGGAAATAAGGCTGATGAGAAGCGCGAATCAATAAATTATGTTAATCAGAGAGCACGCGCGGAGATTTGGAGGCGTGCTGCCTTATTTACCGGGGGGGAAACTGTGGTGGCTATCAGTGCGGTTTGTTGCAGTCGCCACTGGTAAACGTCTTTACTCTCACTGGCTGTCTCGGTTTTAAGTCATACCACTCCTTTAACCAACTCGTTCAGGTGGCAAGGGTTATATTCAAGGAAAACAGTGCAACAAGTTTACGAAACCCGCTGCAAGTCGGTTGTGGGGGGGATCCGTTCACAGGTTGCCTTACTTGGCAGAGGACGGAAGCACGGTGCCCTCGTAGGACCGTCTCTTTATACTCTCTGGGAGCTAGTTTACCTCGCTGGTGTTTTGTTATCATACTCGGTTTATAATATTTGCGACTTACGCGTAAACAGATAGAAGAGCGCTTAACCAGTGCACGAGCTGTCGCATTGTTGATAATCTCTTTTGAAGTCTTTGGAGGTTCGCGGAAAGCATGGAGAGGAAACCAGGGTCTTATAAACGGCAGTACTGCTGCAGGACCTTCGCGAGTGTCATTTCGCTTTTATTTTCTGTTGTGTCCGTCGCCTACTGCATTCTTCTAAGTGTACAAACATCCGAGATGAGACAAAGGGTCGTGGAATTGGAAACTGGAAACGGGGAGCTTCTGTATCGCCAGGTTCGCGATTTTTCCATGGATCAGTTTAATTCATTGGTACGGGAGAGAGTGGATCAACTTCTGTCTCAGGTAAGCTCTCTCCTGTTCACTTGACAAAACACGCCAGGCGGTAGCCTATACCACCACTGGTATTCCCTTTTAAAATGCGCAAAGACGCTGTTATTGAAAGTTAGCGTCCTAATTATTATTATTTAATGAATATGGTTATCTTAAGTGAAAGCGTCTTGTTTCCGTCTCGTTATTTACGAACATTTGTTTTGTTTTATTTACAGCGGACTTACGAACATTTGTCCAAGATAAGGTCTGCCCGACAAGCTCCACCTGAATGTAACTGTCCACCAGGTAAATTTGGCAACAGTTTGCCGCAGTAAATGTTAATGTGGATGTGGGGTGGAACGGTGAGTCAAGTAGGCTGCCGTACGTGACCTGTACCTAGCCAGCTATAACCAATTTTCTGGTTTAGGCTGTGTCGTGAACTTCGCGGCTTAGACTAGGCTACAATGTGCAATAGACGCAGTTATGTCACTAGCCTACAGTCCAGGGCAATGACCGGATTATGATGATTGACTTTATTCCTAAAATTAACACACATTCCAGGAAAAATTTAAAGTTATTTTATTGTCTATTTACGTCCACTTTATTAGCGTGGTTTCAGTATTCCTCGTTAAAAGAGAATTGCAAATACATGTAAGAACTTCTGCTTAAGTAGCTAAACAATATTGTTAGTCAGTTTTCCCAGTTTTATTCCTAGTAAGTGACTTGTATAATGGTAGCCTATTGAGTGGGGCTTTTACTGTTAATTTTAAAGCTGATGTAGGCTACTACCATTGTACCCTTAAGTTGAGTTAGGTTTTTTTTTTTACTTGAATTGCTTCAGCAAAAAATATCCAGTTGTATGAATTTATTGTAGCCAACGTAAAAATGTAAAGTGTGAAAGTTCACTGGATAAGAGCACCAGCTAAATGCTAAAATACAGTGTATAAATATAATATTAATTTCTGTGTCATAGGCTACATTGTTTATGTGCAGTAGGCTAATTCATCCAACAATTTAATTGCGAAGATTTATTGTGCGAATCGTATTTCTTCTTTATTTTCTTGTTTTGTAGCCTGTTATAACGGGCTTGAGTTTTAGTTTACTTTGCTCACCATGAGATGAAGTGTTTTATACTGTTGACAAGTTGTAATTTATTTGTGTAGCTGTTATAGTGCCACTGCGTTACAGCAAAAAAAAAAAAAATTAAGTGAAGTGGTCATGGTCAACTCCAGGGAATTTGGCGATTCCTGTAGCCTGCTCAAAGATCTTAATGTAAAATACGACGTGAGTCGCCGAGTCCGGGAGGCGCAGTGAAAATAGCGCTCGCGTGTTGCGGGCCAATTACAGCGATTCACTCCTCTCGGCCATTGCGCTGATGGTTAGAAGGCGAGAGGTATACAGACAGCTGAATCACCGCTATTCTAAACAGAAACGGTGGTATTTAATAGCTATACATAGGAGTGCTGGGAACTTTTTGAGATGGGTGGGTTAAATGTCTTCGCGCCTGCCTATTTGTATTTTCTCATTTTTACCTCTGACTGATATATGCCGCACATTTGTGAATGTACCTGCATAGCTTTATATAATCTTTATAAATGACATTCCACTTTATATGGTTAATATCAATGTGTGTGGATTTATTTTCAAGATAAATATGGTGTTTTTATGCAAAAACTCAACAGCCTGGACTGAAACCGTTGCGACACGCGTGGCAGAACAAGACACAACTATACACCGTATGTATCTACTGTAGTGCACTCCGCATCCCGTATCACTCAGCGTAGGTCTACCCTATCAGAGTCTAAACTCGATGCGTAAACAACTGTCTGAAAATACCATTTTCCACCAGCAGATGGAAACGCTAACTTGGGACGCTCCGAAATTCGGAAATCTGTCATCACACGGGAAACAATGCTGGTTTCTGTGCCGTATATAAAGCATGAATGCCATGACATTCATCTGCAAACAAAAACGCTTTACTCTAATCAGTGCGTCGAAATGTTTGCGGTCTGAACACCAGTTTTGGCGAATTCCATTTTAATGATGAGATTAGCGTGCTATTGTTCAGCATTGTCCCGATGACAAGTTAAGTTGTGGTTTTCACTGTGTGTGTTCATGGTATTTGTCACAGTCAATATCTTGATCAGTTCATTCTGTTTAAGTTCTAACATAATTTTGTACTTTCACTTATTCCAAAATAATGTAGGTTTGGCTCATTGCCATTTTCTGGTATTGAACTCTTCATCTTTCACAAATAGTTTAGCTTCAGTGACCACATGAAGTTAGCCGTTAGGACCCCAATGATTTCAGTCTATAGTTGAGTCGATACAGAAATGTGACCTTTTTCAAAAGGAATCATTTGTCATGTGGCACATTACAAAATATTAAAGCATTAGTTGATCTGGCTGATTAAAAGTTCAGGGATGTGAATGTGTAATATTTATTCTTATATAATAATGTAGCCTTAAGAGGGTGAGCCATTACATTACATGTCTAATTAAGAGAGCAGTTGAGCTACATTTCAGAGATTGAGATTATGGTTTATGGTAAAACATAACCACACACACATATCTTCAGGTCAGGTTCAAAAACCAAAAACCCTGCAAGACACAGGACCCCATACCCCACCCCTTTGGGTTTGTTTGGGTAAAAAGGGTAGGGTAATAATTGAATAATGAATAAAATATGTATCTAGATCTAAATGTGTTGCTGTGTTGTTGTTGCTGTGTATATTAATCATATCCTATCCGTCATGTGTAGTGTAAGTGTAGTGTAGAATCCCTCTGAGATTCCTTTTCCTTTTTTTCTTTGCAGTGTCTCTCCCTGTCTGCTGCCCCCTCCCCCCCACCCCCCACCAGGCTAAACTCTAAATTGGATAATTGGATTCCATGGATTTGTCCATGTGTGTTTGTCAAATGGGTTTTGGGGTGTGGTTTGGTGTGTGTGGGTGGTGTTTTGTGGTGTTTTTTTTTTTTTTTTTTTTTTTTTTTTTTTTTTTTTTTTATTTTTTTTTTTTTTTTCTTTTTCTTTTTCACTTGTCATGCTTGCATGTCAGTTTTTTCTGTCATTTTTTTTTTTTTTTTTTTTTTCGGCCTTGCTCTGAGATTTTACTTTTACCTTTTGATGAAAGCTTTTGATTCAAAGATAAGCTGTGTGAAGCAGATTCACAGCATTCACAGTGAAACATAGGATTCTCTTATTCTGGGCAGGGGAGACTGGAGGGAGGGCTTCAGAGCTTCAATGTCAACTCCAGAATCTCTCACCGTGGGAATGAATCAGGTGTCATTTTCTTGCCTGATCCCACCTTCTCCATTTTCTATTGAACTCAGGTCTTGAATTATAATGATCTGATCCCTCATCAAAAATCCCAGCCAGAATATATATAAAAAAACAAGCAGCATTACATTTAGTACTTAATTTGCTTTACCTTTATTTATCCAGTTAGGTTAACTGAAAGCACTGTTTTCTCTTGTGGATTTGTCTTGGGGAATTGTATAGTATAGTGGTTAGGGAACTGGGATTATAACTCAGAGGTTGCAGGTTCAATTCCCAGGTGAGCTGTTGTTGTCATTGTCTTGGGCATGGGCATGAGCATGACCCTGAACCTGTTGAGGTGATTATAGGTGCCCAGATATAGAGTCAGTTTTTTGATGGACTTTTACTAGGACACCCTTGGTAATGCCTGAAAAATTGCTTATTGAACAAGTGTATTTAAAAACACAGTGAGTTAGGACATTGGATTAACATCTCATCCTAAGAATGCAAACTCATACAACACAGGGTCCCCATCGCTTTTGTTTGGTCCAGAGGGAAGAGCGCCCCAGCTGGCCCACCTCCCCATTTGTATGTACTATATGGATCTATGTTTGTTTGTAGTGAATGCACAGCTCCAAATGGGCTTAATTGTTCCAATATTGGTTCCCCCTCAAACCCCCCTTTTTCCCCCACCTGCTTAGGAACTGCAGGCTAGCCTTTATTTAATGGGCCCATTAGCAGGCATGCAGTCTGTGTGGTTTTGCACAGAGAGATTGTACCTCTCAGACAGACGCTATCAGAGCTCCTGCCACAGGAATTCAGACAGTAAACTGAGGGAGCAAAAAAGAGATTTTTTTTTTTAAATAAAAAATGGAACTTTTTGGCCACAACCAAAAAAAGGTATGTTTGGAGAAGAAAGGGTGAAGCATTTGTAGAGAAGAACACCTTGCTAACTGTTAAGCATGGAGGTGGATCCATTATGCTTTGGGTTTGTGTGCCAGCGGGGGGCACAAGAAAGATTGTGTGAGTGGAAGGAAGAATGAATTCCACCAAATAGCAAAAAATTCTAGAGGCTAATGTTCAAAGGTCAGTCCAGGCATTGAAGTTGAAGAGAGGTTGGGTATTCCAGCAAGACGATGATCCAAAGCATACCTCTAAATCAACCATGAAGTACCTCTAGGACAGATGGATGAAGATTTTGGAATGGCCACCACAGTCCCCAGACTTGAATATTATTGAAAACCTGTGGCGAGATCTCAAACATGCCGTGTGTGCAAGGAGGCTGAAGAATATTTCAGAACTAGAGATGTTCTGCCAGGGAGAATGGGGAAAAATTCAAAAAGCAAGAATTGAAAGACTCTTAGCTGGCTACAGGGAGCATTTGCAAGCTGTTATACTTGTTATAGTTAGAGTTACAAAGTACTAACTGACTGGGTTCCCAAACCCAGGGCCATTTTCCTTTTTTTAAATTTTGAAAATCTCGCTTTAAAATTTGAAAAAATGTGTCATGTTTAACTTTGTACCATTTAGAGGTCAGGTTAGCTTCTGTTCACTTAGATGCTAATTGTAAAAGGCATTTTGACCAGGTGTGCCCAAAGTTTTGCATCCCACTGTATATATATACGTATATACTGTGTATATACACTGTTTGGTGAATTAGTTTAATGACACACTGAAGAAATGTGAAAAATCCAATCTTTAATTGAAGTAAATTTATTATGAGAAAAAAAATCCCTCAAGAAATAATTATTTTTAGCAAAACCATGTGTGCCACAATTATTGGCACCCCTGCATTTATATAAACTCCTCAAAAAAAGTTTGGAAACGTTATTTCGGTCGATTATTCCTCCCCTTTAATAATACCAATTGGTATTGTATTTTATATATATTTGTGGAAAGATTAGATTCACCACCTTTACGGTACAACAAACTAAGTAAGGATCATCATGAAATGAGCAACACAGCAACTAACCTGTGGGTAGCGCCCCAAAAAAAAAAAAAAAAATCCCCTGCAATATCTTCTGTGTTGGTATCTCTCTCGTTTTTTTTTTCTTCAAGTGCTGGCAGGCAGGTGTATGAGGGATGAATGGGATGCCATCAGCAGGTGTGTGATGACCAGGCAGGCTGGTGAGAGGAGGGAGGGAGGAGTGCCAAGCTGTGTGGCTGCATATGGATCTTCCACACTGCTACTGGAGGTCCCCAAGTGTAAAATGAAAAAAAAAAAAAAAAAAATGGCCAATTTTGTTTTTTTTTCCTTATTACTGTGGGAGCAGTGTCCAGTCCCACACTCAAAAACTCAAAACGAGAGTGAACAAATAGAGAAGAAAATTGATTTGATTTTTTTTTTTTTTTTTTTTTTTACTTTTGTGTGTTGCAACTGCTGTTGCTCATGCACGAACGATCCGAACCACGATTCTTGTAAGTTGTACTGGAGGTGTTCAGGAGGATAAATAATAAAAACGAATTAAAATACAATTATTATTAAAGGGGGAAATATAAGAATTAAATAAATAACTTTTTTTTTTTTTTTTTTTTTATATAATAAAGTAATCATTTTTAATATTTGGTCGCATGTCCTTTGCTTGCCATGACTTCCTGATGTCTGTGATCCAACAACATCAAAAGACTTTTGGGAATTGGGGGGTGGCACTAGATCAGTTGCAGTTACAGATGAGTTCCAGCCATTTTACCAACCATGTATTCCAGTATAATTTACAGCTAAATCTAGTCCCACCCCCCAATTCCCAACCCCCCTTTTTACTCATCTTTATCAGGGGTGCCAATAATAGTGAAGGGCACTGTGTGTGTCTATATATATATATATATAAATAAATTATAATTTTTGTAACAATACATTGATGTCTAGATTGGAAAAAATGAACAAATGATAGTGAGCCAAACTATTTTGAACATCAGAGTACATTGTAGGTCTGTGATGTTGTCTCAGCCATCGTCATGAGTTGAGAGCTGAAGAGTCAGGGAATTTGCTAGTTCTCTCAGCGACACACAAAGCATGGTGATGAGCATCGGCCGAGACCACGGCAGCGGGGGCGGGGGCTTGGAGGTTATTGGGAAAATGACAGAAAGAAACTTGATTTATGAGTGGTGTCATTTGAAGAGACGGGCTGCATTAAAGCTGAGAGAAAAGACAGAAGGACAGAACGAAAACATTTTGTGGCGATCTCACGGTTCCTGCCTGGGATATCTAGAATCTAGCAGTAGCTTTGGCAGAGGAAGTGGTGTCATTACCATGGCAACTCACCAGAGCTTGCCATTTACTCTCACCACAAATGTGCCGTACGTAATACTATGCCATTTCGTTTTTTAAATTTTTTTAATGAAACCTAGGCTATATACATAGTTCCGTTCAAAAGATTTCCCCTTAGCTATTAGTAGAAACTTTACTTTCCCACATTTTCCGATAGGAAACCCTGCTTATTTCCAGGTTCCTCCGCTGATTTGACTTCTGAATTATTAAGAGGAAAGACTATTTCTCTGGCACTGAGTTCCGGCTATGCGGCAGTTGCCTGGAGACGCTGTGGCCTGATTGCATGCCACTTCGCCAAATCTGTCCGCTTTAAATGCCTTTCTGACCCTATGAGTCTGTAACATGTTTTTATGGCATCAGTATGGGGTCTCTGTAGGTTACATTTAAGGCACTCTGAGTAAGTCAGATTGATATGTTTTTGCAGAGGATGCATGATGCATCTCTCTCCATCTCTCTCTAACCTCTCTGTCTCTCTCAAATGCATATATGCTGAACATAGACATCCATGCCTGAGAGAGAGAGAGAGAGGGAGAGCAAGAGACAGAGTATTAAAGAGAGGAAAGTCACTCAAATTTGTTCACCACGCAGCGGTGTGGCTGAGCCTAACTGAACAAGTGTGTGTTAGGTGGGATGGGGTGGGTTATTATTAAAGAGCACTTGTTTCCCATTGAAGACAAAGCACCCCACTCACCTTCTCAGAACCTCAACATCTGAGGGGTCTCTCTAGTGCAGCTGTTTTTGGAGTTTCTTTGGAGTTGGGGGGAAGGGGGGTGGACTGATACAAAGGAGTGTTTTACCACCATGTAAGTTTTGTGGCCAGAAACACTGTCTTTTTTGTTTGGGGACATACCCGCCCCACCCAAATGCCCTTTCATTATTTGATTCATACTGACCTAAAGGCAGCTCCCTTAACCCCCTGATCTTCCGATTCACCCCACCCTCTCCACAATGTGCATGCTAACACACGCAGAGACACATAGATGCATTTCACACACACACACACATGATGAACCACATGTGCAAACACATTTTCTTTCCAGCGTTGGAGGTTCAGAATAGGCACTTTGATGGACCTTCCATAAGTGCATTTGGAAATAATTTGCATGCCTTTAATGTCCTTTATTTTATTCCCTCCCTGTGCTCGTCACATCTGGCGGGAGAAGCTTGTGTGCAGTTTGTCAGAGTAATGAGGGCCGTTGCTACAAATGAGAAGACAGAAAATGGAGGGAGAGCTTGAGAGAGAAACAGAAAAAGAAAAATGAGTGCATGAGAGAATTGAAGGGAGGAGGAGGAAAAGAAGAAGACTACAAGCTTTTTCTACTTTTTTTTATTGTAGTACATTTCAGAAATGTGGCAACCTTGCGGTTGGGTAAACCAGGGGGTCTGGTGCCTCCCCGGCCACCCCTTTGGCCACGCCCCTGGGTAAATGAACACAAACACAGCTCCTTTAGCTAAATAATGCAACCGTGACTCATTTGGGTAAATTTTTCTCTTGGGTTTAAAACGAAAGCTCTGCAACACCTGGAGAAGTGTTCAGGACGGACTGTGTGAAGGGTGTGGTGATGGTTGGGCTAACATGCAGTGTACCATGCCATGGGAAATGGGCTGGGGTCAAGGCAGGTGAACCTGCACTACTGCAAACGCTTGACGCCGATCCCTCCCAAACTGAGAATAGGTTGTGTCTTACAATAAGAAAAAAGTGTCAATGATTTCTTTGAGGTTTAATCAATAAAGTTCTTCCAGTTATAACCTGGAGCAGCTTATTACACTGCAGTTGCATTTTATTTATGTTTGCAGAGCTACAGGGATTAAGAAATGACAGTGCTGTTCGGTAAGAGAAACAGAAACTAGCCATATTATGGGGGTTAAACAGGGCTGTAAAATGTTGAGAGACCCCCTAATTCGAAACCCATTAGTCTCGGTGAAATTGCTGCTTCAGCGGCCTGTCAGAGCCGAGGCTCCGTGGGGCGAAGGAAGCTTTAAAAAGCAGAGAGAGACGGGTTCTCAGGCGCCGTGAGCAGCGTGTGTTTGTAGACCCCAGGGTGCACGGAGGTTGACGCAGATTGTTATTCTTCCTCCGTCCGTCAGGCCGGCTTGTCGGTCTGCTGGTCAGCCGCACAGAGCGTTCTGTCAGCGCTGGTCTCCCGCTGCTAACTCCGGTTCTGTATTCATGGAGAGCGAAGGAGCGAGCGGCGGCTGCAATGCGCTAGGCTACTGGTAACCCGGTAGCCGACCTGGTGCAGTTTCTGTCCCCCATCGGGAAAGGCTCTTGGTAAAGGCAGTGGGAGAGGAATGTAAATGTAATGTAAAATCTGACTGCGTTGGATCTGGATGATGAATATAAACGCCTCCTGGGCCGACTGCTTCCCGCTCACTGACTGGGACTCTAAACCTGGTTTATAGGTGGATTACTCACAGTCTGCAAATTCTGTTCCTGGTTGTGATATCACTTCTTTCAAAATAAAATACTGGCTTAGCTACTTATCCACGGGATATCAAGGTAATATAGAATTTGGATCCTGAAGATCAACTCACCCAGACGGCAACAGAAGTTGGCCCGGCTGGTGTGTGTGTGTGCGTCTGTGTGTGTGTGGAGGGGGGGTTGTGTTTTTTTGGAGTGAGTGAAATCGCAGGTGCAGCTGCTGCCCCTGAGGAGGGCATAAAGATAACAACCGCCGGACTGCCAGGTGGGAAAGTGTTCACTTTAAAACAAGCTCTTCTCAGCGCTTGCTCACCTCACACCTAGCCCGAGATTCAATCAACATTCCTAAACTTTTACTGACAACCAATGTTTTATTCTGGATTGAATACCCCCATTTATGCCACATTACTACCCTCAAATCCATTCACAACGCAATAAACGCAATATAAATCATCTCCCACCTTACACCTACATGATGTTATGCTATAGGTTAATGTGATGATTATTTTTTTCAGTTATTACAATGGATAACTTGTTCCCTTCACGCTTTCTTTATTTTTGCCTTTTTGGCTGAAACGTTTGCCATGGACAAGAATATTTTCTAAATGCCTAAATGTAAGTGTAATGGCTACTTTCTGTTTGTTCACAAACATAGTTTGGCAAGTTCAGCTGTGACCAAAATCTATTTACTAACCTGTGTGTTGAAGACATTTTGCTTGCGTTTATTTGTCAAAGTCAGTTGAGGACAAAAGCTGATTGAATCCCGGCGCAAGTGACCCTCATCAGCAGCTCTCGGTCACAGTGTTTTGATGTCAGGGTTCAGCGAATGAGGGAGCCGTCTTTGGTCCAAGGCCTCTGATTGGTTGAGCAGCCTGGATGCTTGCCACGCTTGCGGCTGATGGGGGAGAGAGGGTGAAAACAGCTGTTTAATCCCCGCTGTAAGCCCAGCTGAACCCCCGCGACACACACGCCAGCCTGCCCGTCCATTTTTAACCCAATTTCAGTGGCATTTAATTTGTGCAGACAAATTACAACTTCAAACGTTTAAGGGGAGCTACCACCCATGGATAGGGAAAAATATATATTTTTATTATATCATAATGACATTTTACCAGTTGAATATACACCTAATTATAAGACATTTTTGTATTTTGACTTGATTCTTCTGTTTTTAAGAAACCCAAATTATGTGTTAAAAAAATACCATAATTTACGCTTCACGCCAATCATGTTTCGGAGTTGGTTGATGATTTCAGAGTAAGTTTATCTATTTTAATGTGATAAGTAACTCAATAGTTGGTCATTTACAGAGCCTTTTCTCAATATATAGTTTTTTCACTTTAGTATTCCTAAAACACTATATACATGTCAAGTAAATGGGATGTTCGCCTGTTTTAACAGCTAAAATACCACATAAAATGAAAAAAAAAACAAGATATCAAGAAAGCCTCTGTAAATTACCGGCTATTTCATCAAGGAAGCTGTATGTGAATGGGGGGATGGGGGTCTGTGTGTTTTAAGATATCAAACGTTAGTACCTAAATATATAAACATTAAAAGGGGGTGTTGTACCTCAGGTTTTTTCCCAGTGCAGTTTTGACAGCACTCAATAGCTAATGCCAGCTTTTTTTCTTTTCAACTGCAACAGTAGCTTGATTTCTCTCGATTGTGAAAGTGATGTCCCTTGTAGGGAAAAAGCAATGCAGATTATTGACGAGCGCAGATTCTCCCAGGCCCGTTGTTTTTTTCAGAAGGGTCATTTGGACCTTGACAAAACGCGAAGGGTTATCTGACGAAGGCGAGACCAGATAAGCCAATGGCACTCACTGGCGTCTCTTCATTTATATGGGAAGTGGCCTGGCATAGTTAAGGAGGCTAATGCAGGCAGGGCATCTCTTTTTAATGCTCGTCTGTCACTGTGGCGTCTAGTGGAGCTCCTTATCTCTCAACATTGTCACCCTGCGTCCCTGTCTCCAAGCACTCCATGCCTTGTTTTTGGTGTGTTTCAGTTCACGCACCATGTTTCCAAGGCCTAAACTGACTGTGGATTGAAACAATGTATAAAATTTACTGTGAATTTCACTGGCAACAAGGAAAGCCTGGAGCCACTGCAGCCTTCCAGGACTGGAGCTTTCGATCTCAGCACCCAAAAGGTCTCCTGGCTTTTTTTGTTACTCAGTCAATTGATCACATGGTTGACCTCACCTTGTTTCTTGGTTTGATTGTTTTTGTTTATTTATTTATTTTTGATTGTTTCAGTACCTATGACAGTAAGATCTTTATAAACTGGTCTCTTTCATAAACTGGTACATTGGTAAGATTACAGACCAAAAGGCTGATTTGACCAGCAGATTAGATAGAGATACAGATTCAGGGTTAAAACTGCAGTGTGAATGCAGCTCAACTGGCAGAGGAGTGCAATGTGGGAAATGTGCAGTATTGGTGTAGTGTGTGAGGGTTGGGTTGTGGGTAATCTACTGTGTAATCTTGTTTATCCATGTGAACACAGTCACAGTCCCTGAAGTTTTATTTTGTCACAGGAACACGATAGCGCTCCGCAAGCCAAGTTAGGCTGTGCTGCAAGCCAGAGACCATCGCCCAACGGTCACGTCCGCATTAAGACCATCGCCATGATTGACAGGTGTATGGGAGGGAGGGAAATTAACTTTACCCTGCCCCCGCTTGGCCGAGATAGTGGAGAGGATGCGGGCGTAACCTTGCTTTGAGGAAGTGACTCACAGAGTCAAGAATACTGGCTGAAGGTTATCTGTGTAATTATACAGCAAGTCGAAAGCGCAAAGGCTTTTCAAACCAACCTTTCTTTTCCAGAAACGCTTCCAGAATGATTAAATCTGGGTACAGATTGGGGGGGGGGGGGGTTATATTTATTGATCAATAATCTCAATAAATTGCTTATCTAACTGTGCTAGTAGAAGGTTTGACCAGCAGTAACGGGTAAATGCAAACAAATATTTATGCAGAACCTACTCCTGAGGTAAAAACAAAAATTAATTGACATAGAGATACTACGTTCTTACTGCGTTCTTACTGCAGGCACAGTATGTGATTGCCGTGGTCACACAAACTGACTTTGTGTGTCTCTACCATAGAACTGGGATGAACTAGAATTGTACCACAAACCATATGTAAGGTAAACTGATTGACCTATCATGATTAAGACTTTTGCTGGAATTCAAACAACATTTGTCCTTAACTTTCGCCAACAATTGAAAAGCAGGATATATCCATTTATTTTTCTTCATGCAGTCGGGCGAGTTTAGCAGTCACTAAAGCTAACTTGCCAAAATGAGATTGTGTAGTAAGACCGTAAAATTAGTGCTTACTTCAAGGTCAAAGTTAAGGGAAAATGTTGATTGAATACAGGCCTTTGTCTGCCTAATATACCATTGAGGTCATATACATGTAGTCATTGACTCTGATGGAATGCCCGATAAAGGAATTCAATGGACCGATTATGTATTCTTCTAAATGAAGACCATCTCCCTGTGAATGGGGGAAGCTGTACCTCCTGGGCTTGAGAAGTATAATATATCCAGAATGACAGAAAAGTATTTAGGCATATGCTGTCTTACCACAGACCACAAATATGGCCCTACAGAAAAACATTTTCCATCATGATGGGTAGTAGTTAAGAGAGAGATTTAGGTTTACAGTTTTGTCACGCGAGCTTAGCATCTTGCCATTGCATTCATGATCATCAGAGATAAATCCCAGTATAACTAAGCACCCTCTCCCTCTCACGCACGCATATATGCACATGCAGACATGCGCATGCAATCATGTGCAGCATTACGCGCACACGGACACGCAAACACAGATACACATGCATTGCACACAGAGGTTATATATGGCCCTTGCCTTGTTGTTAGCTTACGGAACTAATGACCCCCATTCTCCTAGCTGAGTGGACCAATCCCAATGCTCCCCCCAGCTCTAGGGCTAATGTCACCTTCTGCAGCAGGCATTCACTCTCACATTCTATATATTCCTCTCTCTATCTCTCTATCTCTCTCTCTCTATCCCTCCCTCTCACTGTCTCTCTCCTTCTCATTCTCCCTCTCTCAAAATTCAATTACTATTCTACAGCTGTTACTGAGTAAATTCTTCATTTACATTTCGGTGAGAAATCATAATCTTTTGACTGTGGATCTTTGCCCATAGACATTTTGGAGCGTCTAATACAGGGGGTTTCAACATTTTCTGATCCAGGGACCCTCACCATAAGTTAAAAGGGTTATCTTTAAAACAAAGAAAAAGGTTTTATAGTTTGAAATTGAAAACTTTATCAAATCTAGATGGAGTTAATGCATTTGATTTAATGCAGTTAAGGCATCCCCAGGGGTCCGTGACCCCCTGTTCAAAACCCAAGGTCTAATAGGATTGGTTTGGAGCAAAGAGCACAGGTTGGAGAGACTGTTTGAGCTGTAAAGCATATGTATTTATGTGGAGTTATCGCTCTTTATAAACTAGAACCGGGCTCCAATGGCTTTACTGAGTCTACTATAGACGTTGTACCTCTTCCTTCTGTTCATTGGGAGAGTGTGTGTGTGTGTGTGTGTGTGTGTGTGTGTGTGTGTGTGTTTGTGGGGGTGGGTCGGTGTGTGTGTTTGTGGGGGTGGGTGGGTGTGTGTGTGTGGGTGGGTGTGTGTGTGGGGGTGGGTGTGTCTGTGACATATTTTAAGTGTGACCTTTAAAAGTTGCTAGTTGTGCTTATTTGACAGATGTCAGATAGTGTTCTTTTTTGAGTCTTCTCACACTGCCTGTGCCAATGACTGACCCAGGGCTGGCTGAGCATGCTCTGCCCCTTTCACCATCAATCAAAAGGACACTCCCCCACTGAGCGCGTTTAATATTGCTTCCAAACCCAACATGTTTGCACTGACAGATCTTAGTCTCATCCATGAGTCCTCATAAGACAACAATAGCACTTGTTTATATTCTTAACCTGAATGTTTCTGAGATAAAACCATGTAAACACATGATCAATGGTTGGAAATGGTCACATGCCACCTAGACCAGGCATACTCAAATATGGTTCACAAGGCCAGTAGTACTGCTGGGTTTTTTTTCTATCTGATAGATAATTGATTCATAAATGCTGCTGATTGGCCAGAGATTTAAATCATCCAGTGTCCCAGAGGGGAACAATGAAAAGCAATAGTACTACTGGCCTCGTGGGCCAGATTTGAGTATCCCTGACTTAGACTGTCAGATGTTATCGGCTCTTATTGTTTTACTGTGGGCCTTTGCGAGTGGCTTCCTGGGCTCTCTCCTTGTAGGATAACACAGAGACATTGATTCACTTGCTGCTCAGCGAGTCAGGCGTTGCTGCATTACTGTCAACACTGCACCGGGGAGATATAAGAGCTTTCACACAATGTGCCGGAAGGTAGTATCACCGAGCTGGATATGGAGCTGCCACAAGATGGGGCCTGATCTGCATCAGGGAAGAGGCTGGAACTAGTAATGAATAATGATGAAGGGAACCTGGCTTAACTCAGAGGTTGCCAGTTTGATTCCCTTGCGGGGCACTGCAGTTGAGCAAAGGTACTTTACCGCTTTACGCAAATTACTTCATTAAAGAAACTAATGTCATCTGTGCAAGTCGCTCTGGTTGAGAGCATCTTGCTAAATGCCTAAATGTCAATGTTAATTTATACTCCTGTCTGTACCCCCCTTTTTCTTGGCATGGTTCAGCTAAAGTCCAAAATGCCCTCCCTCTTGTGGGCACTGCTGTCTGTCAAACTAAGCAATTGCTTGGGGAAGACAAACTGTTCTGAAAGTCTTTGGTACCCATACTTTTTTTTGTTTTACTTTCTCAGAAAAAGGAACACTGTGGGGGTCACTCTTTCTGATACTTCCATTTATTTTTTTAAGAAAGAAAAGAAGCGCCCCTATATTTCTATGGTGCTTGTGGTAGACTCCAGTCCTGTAAGGTCACAAAGTCTGAAGGTTTAACTCCAGTCCTGGAAGGTCACAAAATCTGTAGATTTAACTCGTCCTGGAGGGCCACAGTGTCTGCTGGTTTAACTCCAGTCCTGGAGGGGGCGCTGTGCCTGCAGGTTTAACTCCAGCATCAGATTGGAGTGTTTCAGCTTCAACGGTATAGGGAGACAGGGCTAGTGTTAATAAAGTTCAGTATCTGGTGGTTCTATAGAGTTTGTGGTTGAACTCATTCACACACTCATTAAGATTAAAATAATTTCCTATAATTATCTGGGCAGACTGGAAATGCATACTTCTAGTGCTCCCACATCTCTTTTTTTTGGTGAAATACAATAAACTATTTTGCCATTTCGCAAATAAATGTACTGTGTGTGCTTGGTCTCCTTGGACTAATACAGATGCTATTTCTTCTTGGCACTGCCTTTCTCAAAAATTCTCCCAAACACATTTAGTTCTTCCTTGGTGCTAATTAAGGGGTCAGGTTTTTAAGCTATTGAACTTGTAGTAATTGTTTTGTTTTATATATTTAGACATGCCTGACAAAATGAGAGAAAATGTATTAAAGTCTATTTGCATTGATTAATTTTTGTCGCTGTGGATGAGGGACTGTAGACTGTGTGCTGTAAGTGTCCATGAGACAATTGTGCTGCCCAAACAAAAAAAAGGATTCTGGCTGCATGTTTTAGAGAAAAACGAGTTGCCCAGAGTGGCGGTAAGACATTTAATGTGGTCAAAGCGCTGCTGCTTTCCTCTTAATTGAAGGCATTCCAGCGCAGTTTTTAATTGCCCTACGCTAAAGCATTTCCCGTGTGCACACCACCCAGTCAAGCCTGTTGCCGCCTAATGATTTCTCTCTGAACTCACTCCATTGTGTTACTGCAGTTACCACCACATTTAGCAAATGCTGTAGATGTTTCCTGCTTTGGCTTGTTCCAATGAGTAGAGCTCTAACAATGAGCAGCAACAGCCAAAATGTGCTTTAAACTGACAAAGACGATTCTGCAAACAACCAGCTCTGCTTTGGAAACGGTGAAGTACACATTAAGAAAAGTGGGTTTATTTATTTGTTTAAGGGGCCTTTCATCTTTCACAATTTTTGACGCTTTCCCCCTCCTGTTCAACCCCGGCTCCATCGCACCCCTCCTCAACACGTTCATTCATCGTTTCTGATCGAATGGGCCGTGATTTGAGAAGGAAAAAAAAAAAACAAGGCTTCATGTTTTCTTTATTTTTGTTTGCTGATTCTGTGAAGATTAAATGGCTGCCAAATTATGTCCAAGAGAAACAGTCCGGTTGGGGGGTGGGGGGTGGTGGAGTGGGGGCGTAATCTGGCAGTGCAGAAAGGCAGTGTGAGTGAGTGAGTGTGCGCGTGCGATATCGTTCCCACTGAGAGAGTGCGGAACTTTACTAAGCCTCATCAGAGAGATTTTCCAAATTCCCAAATAACCCATCACTAATCTCTCTGCCAACCGCACTTTGATGCTGTGCAAGAACAAATTGCAATAATATGTTAAAAAAACAGAAGTGAAAATGTTGGATAAACAGTTTTCAGTGCATTTAAATGTTTTCTTTTTCAGGCCCTGGAGTGTTTTAAGATTTTTTTTTAAGATGCCCCCCCCCAAACACACACACTGGAATTCAGCACGAAAGCTTTTTACCACATATAAGAGCCTTTTTTTTACAGCACCATATTTGTTCATTTTATTTATTTGCCAGGGACAATGCACTTGATTTTCCTTCACAATTGAGGGTAAATGTCTCCATTTTATGCCCCCCGACTAAGCCGTGGCTAACTATACATTTTTTGCAGGAATGTTGGGTACAGATATGCAACCCCACCTCATGTTCTTCTTTCTCCACGCTCTGGCAGAAGGACGGGGCCGGTGGCCAGGTCCATATTCGGTAACATGGGGCGGGACGGGCTAATTCATGCCCTAGAAGAGTGCACTGGACCCACCGGGACCATGGAATCCCAACTATTTCCACCAGAGAGCGAGGATAGAGGGATAGAGACCAAAGACCTGGCATGTTGACGGAGTCTGGGTCAGATAACCCCCCCCAGTATTAATGTTCGCATTCCCGTTTCCTGTAGACCGTGTGACGGGCTTGACCAGCAGAGATCTGCTAGGCCTCTGGAATGGGGGTGTCCAACACTGCAGTTGGACACCCCCCAAAAGAAAATCAATCCAGAGAACCAATGTATCCCAGGGTTTCCTGCGCCTCATCTAAATACAGTTTAAGATTTAGCCATTTAGTCGACACTTTCAACCAAAGTGACTTACAGAAGGTGCATTTAACACGGCTAAAAAATCACCACTAGCACCAGAGATAAGTCGTCAGCTTTACAGTCAGTCAATATTAGCACATTACATCAAAGGCACCCTGTTTTTCCCTTTCGTGCTATTTATTTGAGCGGTCACCTTTCCAGATGGGTGGTCAGAATGGACAGGGCTGGTTTTAAATTCACCTGACGGATTCCTGCTCCGTCTGGAGGTGAGGCCCAAGTCCATTTGGACTCGTTTCTCACTCGGGCAGAGAAAGTGGATCATCCGGGACCGCCGAGAGGCACGAGAAATGCAAGCCTCTCCAGGCATGCTGTCCGGACTGAGCAGAAGTCTGACTAGCGTGGTGTAGTCTGGTAAAGTTCAGCGACATGGTTCTGTGGTACTGCTCTGTGTTATTATCCTGTGCAGCCTCTAATGGTTAGGAGGAAAGGGGTGTGAAATGAATGCTTGCAGAGCCAGAAAGCATGACATTTTTGCTCAAATGAGGTGATAAAAATAATCAAAGGTTTTAAAAAATGAATGCAATTCAAATGAGTCCTCACATGATGTACAGGTATTTATTTCTGTCTGATGTGAATTACTAAATTAGTTGTGACTGTCCTATAGTCTCGACACCAGATCCTGCGTCCAGAAAGGGACATTGCGGGAGATTGGTATCCGCTAAAAATCCTCTGATTGGTTCTATCACATTTTAGCCAGCACGAAAGTGGCAGGATTCGCATCCTCAAATTGGAACCTTGCCTATGCTAGATCATGACTTGTATGCTAGTAACAGACTGTTGCTCTGTGGGGGTTAAGGCCAGGGAAAACCGCCAAGCATATTGTGACCAAATCCTGTAAAATGCACTATAGAAATAAAATCGAATTGATTGGTTTACTGTTGATTTATTAGGAAAGGACATCTCTGGATGTTGGGTGGACTCATCAGACTCACCGGAATCATAGTACCATAAACTTTTGAGCCTGAACAAGCGAGGTTGGTGACGTACCCTCATGCAGTTCCCAAAAGCTAGTTACACACTCTGCCCTTTAAGGCCTTAAATCTGGCATTATTCTCCAGTACAGGTCTGAGAGGGACAAGTGACCTTTGCACTTTGTGGAAAAACTCATTCGCTCCCCAATTCCTTCATGGTTTTTTTGTTCTTGGCCCGCTGTCGCTTCAGTCAGTTTCACCCGAAAAGGGCAGAATCAGATTGATTTTTAAATTAAGATGCTTTTGTTCCCTTTGTTCCGAATTCTCTTTTCTTTTCACCCCGGCTCACACGATATCGCCTGCGTTCATTTGCTTCGGCAAAAATTACGATGGCAGAAACGTCCTCCAACCTGCCTGTTTATCTGACATCCGCTGTGAAATAAGATTTTCAATATTCAAAGCTGGCTGGTAAAAGCGCCAGATGATATTAAATTGGGGGGAAAAAGGGGTCTGAATTTATTTCCTCGCAGAACCACTTGTGTTAACTTGGAATCCCAGTGAAAGAAAGTGCCTATACATAGGCATGATGACTGTGTGAGGGTGCCCTAGCCTACAGACCCATCTGAATGAAAGGGCTTTTTAATCTGGGGTTAGAGGGTGGGCGCCCAGAAAAAGAAAAAAAGGGCCCACTTTTTCTGCATCTTAAATTCTTTGCGGAGAGATGTAACAGCTGCAGTTGGCAGAACTACAGAAACCCAGCCAAATGCTGAATTTGCCCCATAACTTAAAACACCCATTGCTTACATACCCCCCCTTCAAATAATGAGAGGATATTCATTTTAAGGAGATGTTTTCACCTGGTGCGATCAGTTGGTTTTGAAGTGTGAAGGGATTGCCGTTATTAGTGGCTTAAGTTTACTTCTTGCTCAGCTTTTCCGCTTCATTTTTAAAAAAGTCCTTTTACAACGTCCTTCCTCTTCACATGTTGTAGACTTCTAAGGTGTAGGCGCAACAGGGGGGGGGGTTCGGTCGAGGAAGTTAACATGGTTCATTACATGACCCCCCCGGTGTTAATTCTGTGACTTGTCTGTGAAACAAAGGGGATCCTTGTTTTTTCACTACCTCCCTCCCGAAAAAAAGGAGTGTTTGAAAATAGAAAATAAAACCTTTGGATAGGGGCAGAATTTCAGAATTTACCATAACCTTTTGCATTGCTGTTGTAGTGTCATTAGTGTCATAACAGACCCAGGCAGACCAGCCTCTTCATCCTCCGTCTTCTTCCTGTTCAAGTTTCTCAGTTTGCTGTTGGCCACAGACAGGGGATGATGCACAGAGTTAAGCCCCACCCACCTTGTATGTTCACACTTAGTGATGAACTGGGCACCTGGCTCTTCTTTTACCACATAGCTCATATCAAGAGTCCCATAAACACCATGGGTTTAGCTGGCAAGGAAATGGGGCAGACGGAGGATAGCACATGAGTATGCTCACTGTGAGCGATATGGAGGGGGGGGCTAATATGAGTATTAGATGATTAGATGATTACACCCTCTCTATTATTTAATGAGGAATTAGTGAAGTTGGGTGAGCTTTGATGTGTGGCACACTCAGGACTGGTGGATTAGGGCCTTTTCCTTGAGACGGGGCAGTGGTGAGGAGGCTGATGTCTGGGGGCTGGCTGCCAGGGGGTCTCGCACGATTTCGAAGTGTGAGTCAGCAATCTGGTGAAAAACCGCCGCATTTCGGGAGCTCAGATTTTTACACCACCTCGTCCAGATAACTGCCTGGTCCTGTGGGCTAGCCCTTATTTTAAATGTGAAATTGGATCAAACGGAGCTTGGAGAAAATTTTAAATGCTTGGAACGATTTATCTAATGTGGGCATATGTCTGGAGGACGGTAGTCGCATAGTGTCCTAAATGGGGTTTCGGGCCTAAGTCTAGGGCATAGTACAGCTTATATGCCCTTGAGCAAAGCATGTAATGCATGTATGTTGATAATATATTTTAAAAACTAAAAATCTGGCGGCCTCTAGAGGAGCAGAGCTGAACTGCTGAGATAGGATTTGCCTCAGGATTTGCCTCACATCACAGGTCAGTGTCACATTCCTTCCACATTAATAGGCGAAAACAAAAAATAAAATCAGCGTGTCACTGATCGCTTCTTGTTTCTTAAAAAAAAGTATTTATCTGATCAATGCAGGTAGACGTCGCCAGCTGAGTGACAGTTTACTTCAAGCATTGCCAATGAGATAACACCTCCTGTGTTTTTACAAAAAAGCAAGCATGTGACACTCCTCCCAGAAAATAATCATGAAGAACTTCTCTAATTCACTGATAACCCTCTCACGCACACACACATCCCTCAAAATGTGGAATTAGGGGCTGCCGGGGTTCTAGACCGCATCCCCAGGGATGGGTGACCATCTGCCCCTCTACCAGGGTGACGTTGCTGGGGATCACAGGAGCCAAGGGGTGGGTGGGGAGCAGGAACCATGCCTGCTGGGCTGGTTTGAGGTTGTATTTGACTTAGTTCTACTGAAGGAAAAAAACCGGGAGAAAGAGCGAAAAAAGGAAAAGAAATTGTGAGGGTGAAGAGAGGGAGAAAAAGAGAGAGAGAGGGAGCCACCTGGACTTACACAGGCAGTCCTCAGACATGAAAACCACCTCTCCTCCTCCCCCCTTCTCCTCAACCCCCCTCTGTGATATGCCCTGGAAACAGGGAGTGAATTCACCAAAACAATGTCTACATAAAAGAATAATAATAAAATAAATAATCCAAATGGTTGTAATAAATCTCTGCAATGTTTACTTGGGTGGGGCTGACAAACCTGACAGGTTCCAATAAAATCCCTCTCTACTTCACACTTTCTGCTCGTCGTTACCCATAACCCTCTAGGATGACTTGTTTATCTTATTCCGTTTTTTTCTTTTTTTCCCCCTAAAAAGCACAAATGCCAGTCTTGCAACATAAAGCCCAACTTTAATCCCCATACCCTTGGAGAGTCATCTTCCAACGTGAGGGATAAACTTTTTTTTTTCTTTCACTGGATTTTCAAGCCCAATGCTTTTATTTAAAAACTCCCTTGGTCTTCAAAGCGACATGTGAGCGCTGGCAGCTACTGTAGTTTCATCAGTGGTGAGCGGTCCATGTAAGCTGTGGAAGCAATGCACAGCCTACCCAAGGCATTTGATAAGAATGAGCAAATTTGAAATTAACTTACTGTCCAATGTATTGTATCATTTTATACTTAACATCAGCATTATATTTGTTAAAACAATTGAATATTTGTTGTTTGTAATCCAATTATTTTATTGACAAATGGTAATGACTGCAATAGTGCTGCTGGGTTTCAGACGCTACGTTTATCTATCCCGCGAACAGGGAGAAGCTCCGCAGCTTTGAGCGTACTTTCTCACGCATGCGCTCTGTGTTATTCCCATTGTTTGTGTGTGTGAGAGGGTGGGGTCATCTTCTAGACGCGGGGTTTGTGTGGGCCGATGAGCTATCTTTGGCTGTGTCTCAAACCAAAGGCAGCTGTCTCGCTGCCTTGGTGCCTTGCTGTCTTGTTATCTTGCTCCCTCTAAAGGTACTTCAAAAGACAACGAATTTGGGACACACTTCGAAGGCAGAATAATGTCATGTGAGATCAGTGTTTACGTTTGTTCATTACGCTACGTCAGTTTGGTAGCAAGTTAGCTGGCTAGTTACTGAAAAGCTCACAGAGGCTTAAAAACATCAGATACACTATTACAGTGTATTCAATAATTAAAATGCATTTGTAAGTATAACTACAACAAATTATGGAGTTTACTGCATATTCAGACTGTAAAAAATCTCCTCTGGTGCCGCAGCAAATACCGCATCGTTGTTTTTGGCCACCATTAATTTAACGGAAGTGAGATCCCTGATGTAATTGCAAAGACTTATGGGATATCATACCCGGAGAAGGATACATGCGATGCTGCCTTCTAAAGCACCTTAGTAGGCAGCATTTTATGCAAACTTTGGAATGAAACACGCCTCGATGCCTTCCTGCCTTCAGAGACGCAGCCTTTGATTCAGCTTCCACTCAGACACATGTGCAACACATCTAGCTAGCTTGCAGCCTCGCTCGGTTACCTCATCCGTATCCAATAAGGGGCCGATACATCACAATGCCGACAGAACCGGAAATAGGCAGGAGCAATCTCCGCAGAGATAGCAATCATCTTGCATTTAACAATGAAGGATCGAAGGATGGACTTTTTCTACAAATAAAGTAGGAAGCCATAGCATACATAGGCTTACTTTTAGAGTGTTTTATAGGTAGGCGTATTAGTTTGTTGGCCTGCCGCGGCTGCTAGCTCGGCTACTGTCTGAGCAACCGTGTCAATCTGCTGTTTTTATGTAATGGCACGCTGCGGCTACAACCCATCTTGTGCTCTGGTAGGCTACTGTCTGTGAAATCATATCAAATCAATAGAGTACTCAAGTGAGTACGTCAGACGTGGGCGGAGTCTGGTTTCGGAAGTAAATTCCCTATGACAGATAGAACGGGCTTTGATAAAACGACTATTTTATTAAATCTGATTTATAGAATGAGCCGAAACGTTCCTGAATTAGCCTGTGTAGTATAAGGATATAGACCATATATCGCATGTTCCAATTACATTTTTTTAAAGTAATGGATTAATGATTGTAGTTTGACTTGTAGTCCACTTTAACGGACTACATATCCAGTACTGCAACGCACGGGTGGTTCTCGACCAATAAGATATCATCATCTCATATGTCTGGAGATTTTTGGCAGATGGGAGTACTGCCGCTGAAGACGAGCCCGCCCGCCCGCCCGACAAGGTCAGACATAATCACTAGAAATGGTTTAAAAGTAAGTTTTAGTTAATGTCTACGCTCCAAATGAATGGGGAATTTACTTCCGAAACCAGTGTGACTTGAGTACTCTATTAATCTGCTGTTTTTATGTTATGGCCGCCGCGGCCCCCACTAGTGCTCTGGTAGGCTGTCTGTGAAGTAATAGCAATGTGCTGGTTTTGAATGGCCCGACACGGCCCCACTTATGCTGATAAGCGGCTACTGTCTGCAATCATATCCTTTTGCTGTTTTTTTTTTTGTCCTATTCCTATTCTGACGCTGCTGCTGTCTGTAATTTTAGTGTGTTAGAGGGGTGTCATCGCCTCATTTGTAGTGGTGGGTGGAGCTGTGTGTGCGCCGGGATGGGGGTCGGGGGTAGGGGTGTCGAGATGGCATACCCCGCGTCAAAAGTCACCGCTCGCCACTGAGTTTTATTGGTGTGAAACGACAACGACACCTTGATATTCAGGTGAGCAGTTGGCCAAATCCACGGTAACTGACACTACATATGCCAGATATTTGCGTGGTAATATAGCTACATAATAGAGACTGATAGTTATTTTCGCCTGATGGTTATAAAAGCGTATATCAGTCTATTATGTAGCTGTATTGGACTTCACCATGCAAATATCCGCGTCAGTCATCGTGGACTTGCCCAGTTGCAGGCAGCATGTGGGATAGGGGCTGAATGCATCTCTTGGATGGTGCTGTACTGCGTTTGACAAAGAAAGAGGCTGGACAGGCTGCAACCCATCCAAACCCTTGTGATTTCCGCGAAACAGCACGTTGTGCCGCCATTCAATTCTATTTTCTGTCCATGTAGACTTTTGTTGTGTCCGCTGATACATCACAAAAAAACACTTCAAACCCACTTCAAAAGGCCACTAATGTACATGTTAAGAATGAAGTAGATGACGATAATTAAAATTTCCGCTGCATCCTCCCCGCTGACCACTCTAAATATCTACAGACCTAGATGCTGGCTTCAGCAATTCAGACACACAGTCAAGGCTATCACTTCACACCCTCGGAGCCTGTAGTCTGAGAACCCAGATGGTCTTAAAAGATCTCAGGGAACTCTCACCTCCTGGGAGCAGCGTTTACGGTAGCTGTGATAGGCATGCCAGAGACGTGCCAGGTTATGCGATAGGTCAGCCTATCAGAGGGTGTATCGTGGAAGAGTGACGTGTTTGAGGCGTACCTAAGGTTTGAATAACCCAAGCCGCACCTTCACAGAGCTGATGTCATTGGTTACTTCATGAAAGTGGGCGGGATTATAGCTCTGAACCACACTGCTTTCCCAGGTTTATCACTGAGGGGCATTAATGAGGGGCATAATGCCACTGGCTTGTGAGGCTCCCAAGCATTAATTCGGCAGCCCAATATCTTCGACACAGACATTTTGTTTGGTTTTTGGTTGTTTTTTTGCGAGCTGGTTCAGATGTGAAGCCGTGCGAAATACCGCCAGACCGGTCAGTTATTTTTACCTGCGCTGGATCGGTGGGCAGAAAGTCTGCCTCGTTTTCCATCCGGCAGGCATTCTCTTTAAAATACCTGTCTGCAGCTGTCAATCATGCCAGAGTCCTCTGGGACAGGAGACTGTGCGGGGGAGAGGCCAGCTATGAGACTCCTCCCACAGCACCCAGCATTGACCGTTCAGATGACACGAGGTGCTAAGAAACTCCTCCCCACCTTTTATGAAGTGGCACGCCATTGGCCCAGCCAGGCTGCAGGGAAAAGCCTCTGGCCAGCAACATGAATCTTAATCTTTCACATTAGAATAGTAAGTGGTGCAGAACATTGTAATCAATCCCAGAAATTGAGAAGAACGCAATTGTACCCATTGCTGGACTCTTTGTATAAGCGTTTAGCGATTTTCAGACCTTGAAGGCACCCTTTTTAAACCTGTGTGCTTTATTCTAAAGTAGACATGCAGAATGGTTTATACTAACCACAGCCAAGCCAAGCAACAGGCACTGCCAATATTTGATTTCATGTGAAATTGTTCTCCAGTTTGAAATATTGCCCTGTCACTTTCGCTTAGCCATCCTGTGCCCTTGTCCTTTCTCTTAATTGATTGTGAACACCTTGGAGTTAGACCCTTTACAGATCAATAACAGATTTGAACGTTTATATGAACGAAAAACAATGAATTATTTTCATTGTTCAAAAGAGAAGGATGTCTTAATACTGCAGTGGAGTGGTCCCCAACCCTGGCCATGCAGAGCCACAGAGCCTTCCGGGGTCCCCAGCCCTGGTCCTAGAGAGCCACAGGGTCTGCTGGGATCCCCCACCCTGGTTCTGGAGAGCCACAGGGTCTGCTCGTTTTTTGTTGTTATTCAGCCTTTAACTGATGAGTTGAAGCAGGTTGATTACACAGTTAACTCTCCTGATTTCAAACTTAATACAAAATATAATTGAGGCTGCAGCCAAAATGTAATATATTTGTATCTTAAATATATATATATATATGGTTGTAAATTGCCTTCCTTTAACAGCACATAACGATATTTGAGCTCATATTCTGTCACATGTAAGGTGAAAACACAAACCCGACCTCGTAGTCCTCCAGGGTCAGGGTTTGAGAGCCCTGGTGTGGGGGTTTGGGGTTCAATCTCGAAGTACGGTCGAACCCTGATCAGCCGGGACGCAAGCCTGCTCGTTATCACATGGGTAGGAGTTCCTTAACCTTTGGCAAGGCAGTGGGAGGCCTCCCGGTCCCAGGACATGCATGTAGCAACTCAGAAAATGTAGGAGCCTCCATTTCAAAGGGTCCCCAACAGCTCTGTAACCGCGTCCCCCATATCAGATCACTGCAGTGAATGAACTCTAGAGATATACTAGAAGGGGCAATAGAGTAATATACTTAACAGTGTGTATGTGAGAAAGAGTGAGAGTGTGTGTGTTTGTGTGTTGGTGAGGGTGTTTGTGTGTGTGTGTGTGTGTGTGTGTGTGTGTGTGTGTGTGTGTGTGTCAGAGAGTTATAGGTGAGTGTGTATGTGTGTGTGTGAGAGTGTAAAGAGAGAGTGAGAGAGGTGACAGTGTGAGCGTGGCGGGGGGGGGGTTTGGGTGGGGGGTGTAAATGCCACAGTGAGAAAAACAAGTTTGGGGAGTGAGTCACGCGCCCTGGGGAGGGGGGTTCTCGTGATTCTCTGGAGATTTTTGGTGAGGTGGTGACGATGTGGCGATGTGATGTGGACACTACCCCGTCTGCTCGCAAAGCCCCTGCCTTGACCCCTGTAATCCCCAAAAGTAAGAGGCAGGTCAAAAATACCCCAGTAAACAACGGCATTTTTTTTCTCTGTCCTAGAGCATGAGCATCTTCTAGCTTGCTTCCTGTGTTGTTTGTTTGTTTAAAACGGAATCTGAGGCCGAGGTCAGCTGATGTTTTTGGGTCACGGGTGGAAGTGAAAGGGGGACATGTTGCCCTGTATTTTATTTCTGGTTTTTGACTTTTTAACATCTTCGTTTGGATTCGCCGTTTGATCTGGCGTTCTGTAACAGGGTGGGCAGTAAATTCGAGGAAATGTATTGCTTTTACAAGGGAATGTTAAAAAAATAAAAATCTTAAATGGTCATTGGACTGAAAGATGCTGAGGGATGAAGGGTTCCCTCCCATTTCCCAGAATATTAATAAACGTTTTTCCTGCTTTGTAAATCTGTCTGCGTTTTCTTTTCTTTTTATGAAACGTTATTTTGACATATTTTCTTGTAACCATACTGGCATACTTGCCTTGTAGTGCATAGATATTTCAGCATGTGGTATGAGTCAGGCACAATGGAAATGGTGTCTGGCCGTTTAACCCTTTAAGGTGTAAGATCACAAATATGTGATAAAAATGTTTTTACCTGAACATTCTAATGCTGATGTAGCAATCACTACTGGTAATTGAAAGCAGTTGAGTTCTAGAACGCTGACAGAATTTTGAAGAAAAAAAAACATTCCAAAAAACCTACTCAAAGGGTTTAATGTCCTTGCCTCACAGTCTGTCACAGAAGACTGTGGTGATCCTCCGCTCCATATTCCTGTCAATCCCTTTGATTCTGTTCCTGTTCACATGAAAGAAACCCCCTGAAACAGTGTGGATGTCTGGAGGGGCAATGCTAAGTTCTCAAAGAAGTGGGACTGAGGGATATCTTTGATCTGTTATTATATTGCACAGAGTCAGAGGTTCGGTCAGGGTACACAGTGTAGGAAGCCCCGGCAGTGTGTTTTTAATGGGGCGGAGGGTGTGAGGGTCCGTTTCCCTACATGCAGTAGGGCTTTGGTGTGATCAATATGCCCGATTGTTTGTGGGTCCTGCACCCCAAATGTTGCCATCTGTGATCCCTTGGTACGCCCCGGAGGTGCACAGCTGGCTTTGTGGATCGGGTTTTGGGTTCAGGGATAAGGAGCAGGATATTGGGAACGTGTAATTGTCCTCCTTTCCAATGTCAAATGACTTAACCCTGACATCAGCGCTAGCGCTAGTGACCCCCCCACCGTTTCACTTTACCGGTGGATCAGCCCTGGATTACCTCAGATACAGTTGCCTTTAGAAATGAGCACTGACACTACTACTATTACTAATACTACTACCACTACCACTTCTACTTATTTTCTTATTCGTTTTTGTGAAGCCTAATTTATTAATTCTACATTTCAAAGTGCCGTGCGTGTACAGTACATTCCGTCATAAATATAGCAAGACTGAAAACGGCATCTGAAGAACCGCCTGCTCTGATTGGCTGAGACGGGCATTACAAACTCTGCAGCTATCGTGACGGGGGGAGGGTGTTGTAAACAGTTGTTGTCATGTGTCATAGAGCGGCAGTGTAGTGGCTGTTAAAGTCAAACGCTTGTGAGTCAAAGGTAGAGCACTACCATTTGTGTCTATACTTAAGGTGATGAAACTGAATAGTTTAATTAAAATGTACTGTTGTGTGAATGGCTTGTATGTAAAAATGTCCCTGTGTCCAAAGAAAATATGTGCAGTGCCCTCCACAATTATTGGCACCCCTGGTGTAAAAAGAGTTATAAAAAATTCACCATTTGGTGAATTAGCTTAATCTCACACTGAAGTTAGGAGAAAAATCCAACCTTTAAATTTATTCTGAGAAAAAAAAAATCCCTCATCAAGAAATAATTATTTAATTATAAGAAAACCATGTGTGCCACAATTAATGGCACCCCTGCATTTAATACTTTTTACAACCTTCCTTTGTCAATAAAACAGCACTGAGTCTTCTCCCGTAACATCTAATAAGGTTAGAGAATACAGAGCAAGGAATCTTTTCAAGTAATGGAGACCATTCCTTTTTACTGAATTTCTCCAGATCATCCAAAATCCTAGGTCTTCTCTTGTGCACTCCTCTTCAGCTCAGCCCACAGGTTTTCAATGGGGTTTAGGTCAGGGGACTGAGATGGCCATGGCAGAAGCTTGATTTTGTGTTCAGTGAACCATTTTTGTGTTGATTTGGACGTATGTTTTGGATCATTGTCCTGCTGGAAGATCCAACGATGACCCAGTTTTAGTTTCCTGGCAGAGGCAGCCAGATTCAGATAAATATTTTTCTGGTAATTCATGGAGTTCATGATGCTATGTACCCTAACCAAGTTCCCAGGGCCTTTGGAGGAAAAACAGCCCCACAACATCACGGAACCTCCACCATACTTAACAGTGGGGATCAGGTTATTTTCGGTATAGACATCTTTTTTTTTAAGCCAAACCCATTTTGAGTGTTGGTTGCCGAAAAGCTAAATTTTCATTTCATCTGACCATAGAACACTGTTCCAGTCAAAGTTCCAGTAGCGTTTTAGCAAACTCCAGGCGCTTAAGTTTGTAGTGAAATGACAGAAAAGGCTTTTTTATCGCATACCTTCCAAATCATTTGTTGGCATGGAGGTGACGTCTAATGGTCGTTTTGGAGACTTGATGACACCAAGATGTTACTTTCCTCTGTAATTCTTCAACAGTGATCCTTGGGAATTTTTTTGTCTCTCTTACCATCCTCCTCACTGTGGGTGGGGGCAAAATAAACTTGGCTCCTCTTCCAGGCAAGTTTGTAACAGTTCCAGTTGCTTTGAACTATATGAAGTATTGCCGTAACAGTAGATATGGGCATTTTCAGGTGAGTAGCTATTTTTTTATAGCCATTCCCTGATTTATGAAGCTCAACACACTTTTCCCTCATTTGATTTGTGTGTTCTCTTATCTGGCCCATGTTGATGTATGAATAAGGGAATATGGCCTCTGTGTCACCTCATATTTATACCCCAGTGAAACAGGAAGTCATGGATTACTACTTGAAAGTTCCTAAACACTCTGATCAACTTTAAAAAGTAAAATATAAATGGAAACTATGCTTCAGTTACATTTTGTTCATAATAATTTCTAGGGGTGCCAATAATTGTGGCACGTGTGGTTTTGTTAAAAATAATTATTTCTTGATGAGGGATTTTTTTTTCTCAGAATAAATTTACTTCAATTAAAGGTTGGATTTTTCTAATTTTGTTCAGCCTGAGATTAAGCTAATTCACCAAACCGCTGCCCAAGGCTAATGGGCAGTAGGTCAGCATTGCTTTCATAGAACAGTGTTGTGGTTTCCATGCACCTGCTGGCGGTTTCCAAGGGCCTGGTAACTCCGCCCCATCACATGTTTTCTGCTGTCCCCCCTCCCCCAATCAGATTCACCCCTCAGAACATTCCATGTAACACCACCTCCTTCAGAACCAATATCTAGTGACTTTCTTTCCTGGTCTTCACAAGACCCAGTTTTATATACATATCCAAAATGCTGTCCAACTCTTTAGATCAGGGAAGAACAGAAATGAGCCAGAGTGGGTGCAGGTTTTTGTTTTAGCCCAGCGCTAAGACATCTGATTGTACTTATCAAGGTCTTCATCAAAGACCATGATTAATTAATTGGTTGAATTATGTGTCGTAGTGTTGAAGAAAACTCATACAGTAATTTTTAAATAATTTTGTTTTGAATATTGGTGAAAATATTACAGGCAAAATCCAGGTCTGGTGCGTATCTGAAATATTTTGAGTATGTGACCGGGGTCTGTTCAACCTCCCCCCCGAGGTCTGCAGCTCAGCTTTGAGATCCACTCTATTTCTTATGTAGCTGATAGCCATTCAAAAACAGTCATGCACCTGTCTCTGCCTTGGCTATTCCACAAACCTTACGACAACTGGCACTGAAGCGTTATCCTGGGGCTCAGAGGGGATCAAGAGAGACTGTCACCGAACCCCCTTAAACTGTTGGCACCCGGCTTTCAGTTCATCCCCCTGTGAAATGGAAATTACTTTGAAAATACTGCAGACTCGTGAGTGAGTGAGTGAGTGAGTGAGTGCGCATTTATGTGTTTGTGTCTGTATGTGAGTGTGTGTGTATGCATGTTTCTATGTGAGTGTGTGTGTGTGTGTGTGTGTGTTGCTGTGTGTGTATGTTTCTGTGTGTGTGTGTTTGCGTTTTATTTAGTAAGAGATGACAGAGCTTCAAAGGAACCTTGTCAGAGTTCAGTGTTTAATATTTGAAATGCGCTTTTGCTTTGAAAGGGTAAAAAACCTGATTTTAAATTCAAAACGCCATGAGTTCAATTATGTTTTTCAGTGCTGAGGTAACCCTGTTATTGTATTTGGGGACTTTGTGGTCGTTTTTTCAGATAAAGCATAGGTGTTTTAAACTTGTGCTGCTTATGATAGTTTAACTATCTTAAAATAATGTTGAAAAAAAATAAAGATGAAGAGCAGGCCTTTGGTTTAAAAAATACTTCAGTAGAATACAACAGCAAGTAGAGCACTGGGGATACGTCTAAAATTCAAACAACGCTAAATATGGTGCTCGAAGTGACGTGGATCATTCAAAGTTTGATTGTTATTCAGCCTGATTAATTGTTTGAAGGAAACACTTCCCTTCTGAAACTCTTTCTGATTTCTGTTGCCATTTTGCCTGTGTCATCATTCAGTCTAATAAAGGCTGTCATGTAAAAGCCAACTTTATTCCATAATAAGACCCAACTCAGTCTGCGTCTTTCTTTCCTCCTATCCACACAAGAACCTTTTGCTTGTAGTTATTTTAGGGTTTACGATTCTAATAGCAGGCTTTACGGTTTTTATGGTTATTAACTATATCAATTTTGTATATTGTTATGAAACTTATATGAATCTCTTTGAATTATGGTTCTTGGTTGGCATAAGTTTAAGCTTACATTTAGGGCTTTACTAAGACCTTTAGCATGTGCAAAACCTTTTAGCACATGCAAAACTAATAACACAGCCAATTATTTGTGCAAAACAAATACCACAACCAATCCTTGGTCATGCCATTGGTCTTGCAAGTGCTAAAAGGTTTTGCACATGCTAAGGTCTTTAGTAAATCAGGCTCTTGGTGTTTTATTGATGTTGTACTTGCACCTGCTGGTTTGGTAATCGTATATGGTATTAATCAGGTCTGGAACTGTTGCTCATATAACTAATGAAGGTGCATTTAAGTTCTTCTTCATTGAAAGTCGCTCTAGATTAGGGCTTCTACTCAATGGATGAAAGGTAATAATATAATAATGTAGTCCATGGCCCCCCCTCCCGCCATAATTTTAGGGGGTTCATTTTACAGACGGGGTCTCAGACCCTAACCTACAGCGACACACCCGCGGGACGTCCGGTGCACGCGGCTCATGTTCGCCCCATCCCGTCTTTAGATAGTGTAGGCCTGACAGCCAACAAGGCGAGCACAGCTGCTGTGGGCTTATTGCCTTGTACGACCCGTCTGATCGGCGTGTCAGTAAGGCCCCCTTTACCTACTTTAGGCACTCTCCCTTCCCTCCTTTTGCACCTCCCATCCCCCCCCCAGGAAAACATACTGACACGTTGAAATGGCCCTCTGCCAAGCGACACTTTTACAGTGACGAGAGTTTGCCGATTTTCAGGGTTTCCCGCAGAAAATTAATTACAATGGCTACACTGATTCATGCGGTTTATGGAGTTGGTATTTTCAAGCAAACTTAGACTTAAGGATTTTGCGTTTTTGAGGTTACAGAACATTGGAAATTCTTTTTTAAAATGACAGATGATATGGCTGGATGATGAAACGCAAGTTTCTTGGAAAACATGGGGTGCGTTGCTTTGGAATATGACGTGTTTAGGTTTTATGAAATATATTGGTGAAAGCTTCATTGTAAATTGGTGTTCTTTTGATATCAGTAATTTAAGCAGACAGATTTTCAAGAATTTTTTATGTGTTTATGCATGTGTATGTGAGTAATGTTGAAAATGTCTTTGCTGAGATATAAATGGCAGCCAATCGCATCTCACAGGAGTGTCATAGGTAGGGATTCTATCCTGATGGCAGCGGATTTGTCACTCGTGGGAAGGGAACTGTGTCATCGTCCTTGGCGACGTTGATGAGGGTAATGGGCACGCCCTTTGTGTTGCCCGCAGCAGGAGGCTGTCGGGGATCGGTGTGACCCCCTTTGTCCTCTGCATGAATTATTAGGACAGGAAAATGTGTCTCCCCTCTCCTGAGGCACTCTGGACATACAGCCTGTCATTATGAATCATGGGATGTGTACAGTGGTCCAGACCTGGGTCAAATGCATTAGTCAGATACTGTAACTCTTTCCATTCCAGTAAAATATGAAAACAACCCTTTAGGTCCCTGAGAATATTCAGCTGATTGTAATACCATAATTGTACAATCAGCCATACAAACTTGATAATTGTACAAAAAGATTGTGAACATTATGAATGTTGGTAAAAAATAGAGATTTCTTTAATAAAAAAAGAAAGTCACTGACCTGCAGGATGGTGTCTACAGGGTTATTTTTATGTATTTCGAATAAATGTTGTAGGGCTAGGTCTGGTACCGCGTCTACTGACAGAGAGAGGGTTTGATGCAGGCACTGGATGTTTATTAACGCGCTGGTTTGTCACAGGGCTTTAGAATCAATATCCCTGACATGCTGAGTGCCCTTGATGTTGAAGATACACCTTTTTTTAAATCAATTTGACCTGTCTTCCAAGGGTGTGCGCATATGCCTGTGCTTCCTAAGGCTGTCTGTGGTAACCTTGCAACTGACTGGAAACTATTTGGAGAATGTGTCTCTATTAGACCAACATGATCATTAAGAGCAACCTCTACTGTTCTTTTAGTGTGTGTGTTTGTGTTTCTGTGTGCGTGTGTCTGTCTGTTTGCATGTGTGTGTGTGAATATCTCTTTTGGGGGCACTCAGCTTCCCCTCTAATCATCATTTAAAGAGAGAGGCGTCCTCATGTGCTATTGATAAGGGTATGTTTACTGTTTTTGTCAGTTTTACAATCATTTTGTTTTTGCAGTTAGTCTCAATGTGCCCATTCATTCTGTGGCATTGATCCCAACAACCTCTTTGGATCCCTTCAGTATCTCCATTTATACTATATTATACTATACTACACTGTATATGCATTGTCAGTATTTTAATGTCCATAATTTCCCATTGCCTCAAATTTGGGGTAAAAAAAATTGGAGTCAAAAGCTTGCGGTGGGAATGGGGGCTATAGGGGGGTGTCCATGCATAGCCAGGGTAGCTTTACTAAAACTGTGACATTATGCGGAGCTGGTTGCCAGGTGACGGTCTGCGCCTCTCATCCAAAGGCGCACCAGTGTGTTTCCTGTGTCGCGTTTGAACTGTAACAGGTTTGAGGAAACTAGACGAATCGTACAATGATGCCGGGACTGACTGGGCACAGTAAACTTCAAATGAATTTCTTTCCGTTTTACAGATGGGGTGGTAGTCTGTAGCGCTGTAGCGGTAATGATGGGAGATGGAGGGGTACCATGACATGGGCAAAGCTAATATAGGTCACATTTCACTGATTCAAACCAATAACAACATTCTGCTGTGAAAAGCAACACCTTTTATTCAGTTCAAATGGGACAGTGTGACAAATAAAAGTCATCCTTATTTTTGTCTTCCAGTCTCTAGGCTGCGCATAATGTGGAGAGTGTGAACCGCAGCTATTGGTCGCCTGAAAATCAAATGATTGGCCGGAAATCAAACGATTGGCCTCCTGAAAATCAAACGATTGGCCTCCTGAAAATCAAATGATTGGCCTCCTGAAAATCAAACGATTGGCCGCTTGAAAATCAAATGATTGGCTGCTTGAAAATCAAACGATTGGCTGAAATAAGGGGAGTTCTGTTCACAGAAACCACAGGGTTGTGCATGAGCAAACCTTTATTCCTTAATGAGCTGTGTGATTGTTCCACAGACTCAAAAAATGATTGAAGTTTAAACATATTTTTAAAAATTCATTTATTTTCCGTGTGGGAGCTATAAAACACACATATGACACTGATGTTGGCTCGGAGGCCAAAATGGCTGTTTTATAGCTCCCCTGCTGAAAATAAAGGAATTATACAAGCAAGTTTAAATCCTTTTTTTCCCTGAGTGTGTGGACCTGTCACACAGTTCATTCAAAAAGGTTTTGTGATGTAAGTGAGGTTTCTTAGCTACCCCTTAGATTTCAGTGGGACGTCCCAGGATTTGTGAATAGCCCCTGAGAGATAGACGGTACACAAATCTCCTGTTAGCCCTACTCAGCCTGCAAGCATGGATAATGAACAAAAAAACACATAACGGTACTTCACATTATTTCTCAGATGCCTTCTGTTAAAAAACATTACTCTGCAAATGGTGGGTACTTTACTTTTATTGTATAGCCTTCTTGTGTTTTGACTGCCTGTATGAGTAGCCCTGTACAAATTAAGGTATACAATATTATTGCATTACACTATTTTATTACACTATACTTTAGAAGCATGCTTTCTTTAAATCTGAGGCCTTGAAAAGTTAAGTTTTTGATGTTCTTGTTAAAATGGCCACTGAAACACTTAAATGTTACGCATCATCAAGCCCAGGGACACTGAAACGTTTGTGACCGAACAGTTAGAAATCTTAGGTTTATATGGAGCATTTACGTTACCTGAGAATAACTCCCTTACCTGACTTGAGTTACTAAAACTCTGGTTTATGTTGAGCGTGCATCTTGAGAGAGTGACTTACTTACCTGAATTAGTTGACTAAAACCTGCCAGTTTCACAATGCTGAGGTTGATATGGAGCGTATGCATTATAAGAGAGTGACTCCCTTACCTGAATTAGTTCATGAAAAACTGCCAGAATACTGAGGTTTATACGAAGCATGCGCATTGTGAGAGAGTGACTCCCTTACCTGAATTAGTTTCCAAAACCCACCAGAATGCTGCGGTTTTTATGGCGAGTGTGCATTGTGTGAGAATGACTCCATTACCCACAGGCCAGGGTTGGGTGATGAGCTCAATGGTTGTGCATTCTGCTATGGATTGGGGCGGCGGGGACTGGGGCGGTGCCATGGTGCAGAGCGGAGTTAGGATTTGGCTGCGTTTGGATCGAAGTACCGAGTTACACCAGCTGCCCAGCCCACATTCACTGGTATGGGTCAGGGTTCGAACGCCAGGATCAGTGCCAGTGGTGAGGTCATGTCCTCAGCAGGCGTACTGGCCCACAATGCCTTGCATGCAAGAGCCGGTAATGTTCGGTTAGCACTGGGTCAGAGCGCGGCTGAGTGTTTGGGCTTCTCAGCTGATACTGGTCAAATCTAGTAATGCGAGTTCTAGAAAATAACTTCTGCTAAATGCTTCAAATGTACATGTAAAATTTGCACAAACGGTGCATGAAGGGTGATGGAAATGAGTGAAATTATTTTAGAAACCTGCACCCCCTTCTCTGGACCTTAGTGTGTGTGTGTGTGTGGGGGGGGGTGGTATGGGGGTCCACATATATATGCTGGGTAAGGGGGGAGGGTTCCACACATATACTCTGGGTAAGGGGGGAGGGTTCCACACATATACTCTGGGTAAGAGGGGAGGGTTCCACACAGAGATCCCCTCCATCTGGAGCTTTACACCTCTGCATTGATCCAGTGCGTGGGACTGTGTGGGTGTTTATGTTAAACCATTATTACCCTCAAAGGATATTAAGAAGGGGAGATTCCGGTCCCACTGGATGCTTTCAGACTCTTTCTGTAATAGTCTGCTCAGATAAGTTGTCTTTGCAGTGGTTCTTATTTTAGGTGCCCAGGTAGTGACACTATTAGCAGTTTTTATGGGTTCAATTTATTATTTTTTTGCATACATTTTCTTCATTCTTTTCAGTCTCTCTCTCTCTCTCTTTCACCTCAGATTTTTAATTACAAGAGTTCACCAAGAACTGTTTGATTAGATGTCTGTCACTTGCCCCTCTGTTGTGCATAGCTGGGTTTGTTTATCATAGTTTGGTATCATAGCAACTGCATGGAAAGCAAAGCTCTCATCATGGGCGCCTTTGATTCAAACCCCACGTTTGATGAAAGGACAACATTGTCAGCATCCAATGATCTTTTTGTGTGTGTGTATGCACATGTGTGTGTGTATGAGTGCGTGTTTGTGTTTGTGCGTGTATGCATGCATGTGAATGTGCTTGTGTGTGTGTATGTATGCGTTCATGTATGCGTGTGTGTGAGTGTGTGTGCATGTGTGCAGCCTTACATGTCCCTCCTCCCCCAACCAGAAGCTGTCCAAGCCCAGGAGCTTGTCCCAGAATGCTTTGGGCCTCAGTGAAGGACAGTTGTTGGACAGTCCCTCTACCGCTGCGTTCCTGCCCCAGTGATGTGTGGTGTAGCCTTCCTTATACGCTGTGAGTGAGTGCACGGTGTTCGACCGTTAACTGCGCAAAAGCCACGTGAAGAACAACCTGGATTGTACGGCTCACGGACAGTGTTGGTCACAGCTCAAAGCCCACCGAGAAACCAATGCATTAACTTTTTACCGTCAATTTAAATATTTTTTAATGTATATTTTTTCTGTAAATTATGTTTTTTTATGTTGATTTTGGTCCTGGTACCTTGAAATGAAACAAGGGAAAATTTCCTTGTAAATCTTTAAGTCTTTAAATGTCACTCACCTACCTTGTACATTTCTGATGTTTTGTAATGATGAATGTGATGTGCTTTTGCAAGGTTTTTAAACTAAAGGAAATGGTTTTAAATATTAAACTTTTGGTACATCCAATAAAAGATGCTCAATGTCGGAAGAGCGTAGGCACCAGCATTTCTGTCTATGCTATTCCTTGCAGCTGAACAAGCAGACCACTGGGACGTTCTATTCAGTCATAAAAAGGCTTTACATTGAACTCAGTGTCTTGGTCTAACTCGGTGCTCACAATGCTGCTCATTTCTGTCGGCTGGAAAAAGAACATGCAGTGCCTGCGCCGTTTCAATGCAGCCAGCGACTTCTAAACAAACCAATCACGTTTTGACCTTCGTCAGGCGGCCAAGTTGCACCTGAGGGAGGAAGTGATAGGTTGAAATGTTGTTTGTGTGGGGATAAATCACTGGGAGTGTTAAAATGGCGCGGGTGCATTCTTCTTCCGCAACGGAGGTACGTGTGTTCAGTGGTCACCGTAAACTTAGTCATCTTAACTGCAACGGTCCAGGTCTGTGTGTTCACTGTCCTTCTGTTGGTGTCGGCTCTCTGATAAATCCCGATCATCAATTCATTATTGACTAGCATTCAGTACCAGATGAAACCAGGCCCCTGTAACCCCTGGTCCTGGAAAGGCACGGAATCTGCTGTTTTTTTATTGTTTTCACCTTAAATTCTACAATCACTTTAGATTGGGTGAGGTGATTAGCCAATTAAGTGCGTATTATGAAAGATACTGTGAGTCCCCAGGTCCAGGACTGCAGTCCCCAGGGATACATTGTAGCTGTGCTGCTGAGAGTTGTTGTGAAGCCTCTCTGTTGGGAAGGTTAGAATTTTTTAAATCTTTTGAATCTTTGCCCAAAGTCTTTGTCCATGAATCTTGTGTAATGAGTCAGTGATGAGGCCCTAGAGCTGTTCCAGAGCTTTCTGCTCTCTGCTTAGTCCACTGTCATGTGTTGTGTCACAGTATCAAGTGTGTAGGGATTTTTTTAAGGGGGGGGGTTGGGGGGTGAGGAGTTGAATGTGTAAAGGGGCAAGGGGCGGGGGGTGGCAGAGGTGCCTGAGCAGCTGCCAGCCCTGTTTCGGCGAGCGTTTGAAATGTCTGGCCCCACAACCGGCTTCCAGGATTCCAACCGCTCAAGTGCGGCGGGAGTAAACAGGATATCGACGCCGGCCATGACGGCATCAAGTATCACGTCCGCATCGTTACTTTTTTAAAAGAGGGTGTCTGGTGTGGGGGTTTTTGGCCTTGGAGAAGTTGGCAGAGGAACAGTTCAACACCAAGAGGACAGTACTGATAACGGGCCTGAAGGTCGCACAGAAGAGTGGGCCTGCTGATTGAGAGAACATGGGGAAAAATAGTTATTTTATTTCTCAAATACTTGCTATCTTACTATTAAGCTTCAGATATTTTACCGCAAGGAACTACACCAACATCTAATTACTGCCATCTGATTGGCTAACTGATACATCTGATTGGCTGACTGATATACTTAATTGGCTGACTGATATATCTGATTGGTTGCACAATCTCTTGCATTCCCTACCTACTTAGATTCCTCAGTTTTTTTCCTACTAACAAGGACTGAGTTCTCTGTTCACCCTGCTAAAGCAAATAAAGTAAACGCATAAACACATAAATAAATAAAGCAGAAAGACACGCTGGAGAGTCCACAGATCCTCAGTATGGCTCCCCTGTTTTCTCCAGCCAGGAAGAAGCATGTTCGTGCGCTCGAGCGCGATCGGAGCGAGGTCTCGATTTCAAACCAGTCAGGGTTGTCAGCGCGTGGCCCTCCAAGGCTCTGATCAGACCGCTCTGCCTTTTCTGGGGTCGTCTTCTCACTCAGACAGGGTGGGCACCCCTCCCCCAGACCCTTTACAAACCAGGAGAATGTCCCAGAATGCTTTGCAACTCGCTCGTGGCACTGAGACACCGTGGGTTAAATGTTTACAGCCTCCTCTATAGTGTGCAAATCCTGCTTAAGGATACATAACACCACCACCCCCCTCATAACCCCCTCCTGTCCCGCATCTCTCTCTTTCTACCCATCAGGCTGTGGGGAGACTGTTCAGGTGAAGGTTATGACATGGATTTGTTTCTGCTCAGTGTGATATCGTGGCTTTAGCTGAAGAGGGTGCTGATTGGCTGGCACAGACCTGCTGTCTGGTTTCTTTACAGAAAACCTCTGACACACTCCTCATCTGGAGCCAGAATATTATCATCCCCCTGGATATTTATCAACATTATAAATATTTATCCAGAGAAGCCTTACGGAGCTTCATAATTCTGCCTGGTCCTCAAGGATTTCAGAGGAGACGAGCATGAATACACTCCTCCCCCTTCCTACTCTCACACACACACGCAGACAGACACGCACACACAAACACACGCACACACAACACACACAAAGCACGCACACATACAGTACATGCATAAACACACGCAAGAGCACAGACACACGCTCCCATACACCTGTTTTGCAAGATATTAAATTCTCCATCTGTACTGCTGGCCCATAGCCAGCCTATTCCAGCCCTCTTAGGACAAAGGCCGACGCCAAGGCAAAGTGGTCCTCTATGTCTGGGCGTGCTCGTTTGGGCCCCATGATATCATCCCACCAGAGTGCTTGTGATGATGGCAGAGTGTGCAGCAGGGGAGGAGTTCTGGAGGGTATAGAGAGGACCGTGATCATCCCGCCTCCTCTCTGTCAGCAGTGTCTGCATGCTGCGCCCACTTCACAGGCAGCTGGCATGTGAGAGAACATGTGTTCCCACGGAGACGAGGCGCACAGGGCCCTGAGCGTACGCGCGCCCGGTGGTCCAGGCGTCCTCGCCACGCGGGGAGGGGTTCAGGGGATGAACGGTCTCCTGGTGCAGCTGCTACAGGCCCCAGCTGATAACAGATCAACTTAAAAACTGAAGAGTGGGTATAACTCCAGTTATGGAGGGCCGCAGTGTCTTCAGGTTTAACTCCAGTCCTGGAGGGCCGCAGTGTCTGCAGGTTTAACTCCAGTCCTGGAGGGCCGCAGTGTCTGCAGGTTTAACTTCAGTCCTGGAGAGCCACAGTGTCTGCAGGTTTAACTCTAGTTCTGGAGAGCCGCAGTGTCTGCCGGTTTAACTTGTGCTGCACTGAAATTTTCAGACAGAGGCATTGGAAGGCCTTAAGCAAACACATCCAGTGTAATTCTCGTCACTGATTGAGAATGATTCTGTGCCCAGCAGCACTGATAACACCATTACTCCACCGGCAGGGTGAACAGCATGTCCTGTAATGAGACATGTCACAGACATTCAGGATAGGGTTCAGGGAATAGTGAAGCAATTTTCATTACTATTAGTTGTTATTTGTTATTTCACAACCTTAGAACAAGAATCCAACCTGGATGTACCCCCCCACCACAATTATTCTGCTTCTGCATATGCAGCGAAAACTAAACTTAATATCACCTCCACCATCAGTAAAGGTCCTGGAATTTATTGAAAAGCATAATATGGCTCGGTTTGAATTTTATTTGGAAAGGGGAATGTTTACTGTTCCAAGAAAGATTCCCCATTTATTTGTAAAATGGCTAGAGATGTGGAGGTAGAGGAGGAGAGCAACTTACAGTATATTAGAAAAAAAGTAAGTGAATGAAGAAGAAAGAGAGAGTGAAATTGTGAAAGAGAGAGAGCGAGTGTGTGAGGGAATGAGTAAGTGGGAGACTGAGAGTGAGAGAAAGAAACGTCCCTATCACAGCAGTATATTACCTCTCCTCTAATTTAATGTATTAATAATAATAATAATAATACATTTTATTTGTAATGCACTTTACATTAAAAGAAATCTCAAAGTGCTACAGGGTTAGTCTGGGAGGGCATTCCACAGACTGGGAGCAGCAGAGCAGAAAGCCCGATCCCCCATGGTGCAGAGCTTGGTCCTGTGGGGTTTTAGGAGGTAAGTGCCTGCAGAGCGGAGGGGTCGTGAGGAGGTCTGTGGGGTGAGGAGTTCTTTGAGGTAGGGGGGGGCATTTCCATGAATACAGTGGTGGGTGAGGAGGGAGACCTTGTACTCAATCCTGAGTGGGATCGGGAGCCAGTGGAGTGATTTGAGGAGGGGAGTGATGTGGTCAAACTTTCGCATATTGATGGCCTCTATAATTCTCTGTGCTTAATGACGGCTTCCATCTCCAGGGCTGCGTTTGCTGTTTACGGTCAGGCTAATGAAAAACTGCTAATTTCACCGTTCCGTCGGCGGTTTTAGTATCTCTCTCTCTCTTTCTCTCCACAGCAGTGGCCTGCTGATTGTTGGCTGTTGCTCTCTTTCCCCTCTTTACTGCTGGTTATGTACAGGGACTCCCCTCCCTGGTGTCGCTGAGAGCTACTGCGCTACCACCACTGTCTTCCTAAAAACAGGGCCCCAACGGTTACCCGGTTACCTGTTACCCCCTCGTTTCTGGGATACCAGTCCTCTCAGCCACTCTTCTCCGAATGTGTTGCATACAGGGTTCCTTTCTGTGAAGTGCAGTGTAAACGTCCCGCCCATTTTGACAGTCTTGTCAGTGCAAGTTAAGAGAACTTTGTTGGAAAGCATAATTAACAGGTTTCTTTTGTCATGCCTCATTAGGAACCTTGTGAGGAGAACAAGAAGAGAAACAGAAACATGGACACTCTGTGTTTTTGAATGATGGAGTCATTCCTGGACCCAAAGACCACTCCACAATAACATGACCGTTACATTTTTTTATGCTGAAAATGTATTGCAACATTTCACAATGCGTACTTATATGGGAAATATACAAAAAATGTACAAAAAATATTACATTGCGGTGAAATATATTTAATTTATATTTCCAAAAGGCCATGTAGTTATGATGCATTGCAGTATATTTCATCTCTGTAAGGGGATATACAAAGATAGGAAATCTTTGTATATCAAAAGATTCTGTGCCCAGCAGCACTGATGCCCAGTAGGTTCTATTTTGTTTTGCAAACTTTGTGCACCTTGTGGGCTGATCATTATGCAGAGAGAGGATGTCGTATCAGTGAGTTACCTGCTGAACCAGAGGTTAAATAACATATACCCTCTGAAAGGAATATTGAAAGGAAGGAACTTCATTATAAATTTCCTAGGAGATCATTTTGTCTAGAAAGGACTGAAATAACTGGTGGCGTGGACAGCACTTGCCCTCAGTGTTATTTTAAATGAGAACAAAGGGGGTCACCCCAAATCAAACTGGGTCACCCCAAATCAAACTGGGTCACCCCAAATCAAAGCATGTGTAGTTGGCCTCTTGCATGGGGGACACATGCTCATCACCCCCTCCCCCCATTAACCCCGTCCTCTGCAACTTCTGCACACTTGGGCAAAGTACGCCTCAACACTTATTTAGTTGTGTATTTTACAATGTCCATCCGCTCCTGTCATTCTTAACACAGTACCGTCGAGAGCTTTGTCTATATACACCGGAGAGAGAGACAGAGAGTGTGTGTGTGTGTGTGTGTGTGTGTGTGAGAGAGAGAGCAGAAGAGGGAGAGCGAGAGAGAGAGAGAGAGAGTGTGTGTGTGTGTGTGTGTGTGAGAGAGAGCAGAAGAGGGAGAGTGTGTGTGTGTGTGTGAGAGAGAGAGCAGAAGAGGGAAAGCGAGAGAGAGAGTGTGTGTGTGTGTGAGAGAGAGAGCAGAAGAGGGAGAGCGAGAGAGAGACAGAAAGTGTGTGTGTGTGTGTGTGTGTGTGAGAGAGAGCAGAAGAGGGAGAGCGAGAGAGAGACAGAGTGTGTGTGTGTGAGAGAGAGAGACCGAGAGTGTGTGTGTGTGTGTGTGTGTGTGTGAGAGAGAGAGAGACAGACAGAGAGAGTGTGTGTGTGTGAGAGAGACAGACAGAGAGAGTTTGTGTGTGTGTGTGTGAGAAAGAGTTTGTGTGTGTGCGAGAGAGAGACAGAGAGAGTGTGTGTGTGTGTGTGAGAGAGAAACAGAAAGAGTGTGTGTGTGTGTGTGTGTGTGTGTGTGTGTGAGAGAGAGAGAGTGTGTGTGTGTGAGAGAAATAGTGTGAGTGTGTGTGTGAGAGAGAGACAGAGAGAGTGTGTGTGTGTGTGTGTGTGTGTGAGAGAGACAGAGAGAGAGTGTGTGTGTGTGTGTGTGTGAGAGTGAGAGAGACAGAGAGAGTGTGTGTGTGTGTGTGTGAGAGAGAAACAGAGAGTGTGCGTGGGGGGTATTGAAGAAGTACCGGCGGAACATAAAAATACATAACACACCAGATTTCTACTTCTGAAGTCTGGAATGTTTCTCTTGGAGTGATTAGCATGCGTTGGTGTGCTGTACACGTTTCCTAGACAGGGTCAGGTTTAATTTAAACAATCATTCAATCTTAATTATTTCCCCCCCTTTTATTCTTGGCTGTAGATGCACATCACCGAACAAGGACATTGGTTGATTAACAAACAATTAATTGATGAATAAACCAGTTGTCCTTTTCTACTATTACTATTTACCTTATGCTCTTTGTTTTATAAGCCACTCTGAATAATTAGCATCTGCTAAGTGACTGTTAATGTAATCCGACTGAGAAAGCCAATGGGTCTCATTAGCTGAGCTGGTTTTTGACCCTGAAAAGGCTCCTCAGGAAGAACAAAAACATTAAAATGCTTGTGGAGGCAGCTTGGCAAAGAAAAGTCCTTTTAAAATATGACTCCTCATCTTCATCTCTGACACGAATGGAGGGATCTTCTGACAGGCAGCACAAGCCTTCCATGTGAGATGAGAAGGAGAATGCAAACAGAACAGCATTTCTCCTAAAAGAGCCGTTTCACATTAGCCGCGTGTTCTGCCCGTTTCTGACCATGCGTAATGACCACTCTCAAACTCCCGTGGGCGAGAGACACGCGGAGCATAACGTCGGCGAGCGACGGCTTCTCTCCTTGGTTCTCACTGTGACCTCTGTGTCCGTGTACTGTGGGACGGCACACGCACAGCACGGGGGGGCTTACAGCTCATTGCTGGCAGAGTCTACAGCATTATATCTAAATTCAAAAGACCGGCAAAAGTTGGGGGAAAAAAACACAAGACTTATTGAGAAGAACTCACATAGCAGTGGGAATATAAATTCCAAGTCTCTCTCTTTCTTTGCCTCTTTCTCTTTCTCTCTTTCTCTCTGTCTCTCTCTCTCACACACACACACACACACACACACACACACACACACACACACAGTGCAGGGAATTTCTTAGAGGTCTCAGTCTGTATGAAGTCTGTGACATCCTCAAAGTCACCAAAACATTGAGTGCAGAGTAAACCACTAAACATGCGTTCTCCATTCTCTCTGCGGTCCTGAACACAGTGTCCCCCGAGGACCTGGTTATAAAACTCACTGTCCTCATCTCCCATTCCCAGTCTCAGTTCTACCACATGACATAAACCCTCACCAGGAATGCTGCCTTATTGCTTCAGACATCTGCTTATTTGAACAAATAACATCTGCATATATCCAGTTAGCACAATCCAATGAAACAAGTGAGTCTCCATTTATAAAGGGGGACAGGAGGGCGTACAGGCATGCTGCTTTAGATTTGAAGAACAAAAAAAGCCCTTTTGGCATTTTGGAAGAACAGCGCAGAGTTAGAGAGGACAATGGGAGCGTTATCCGCTAACGATGGCCACAGCATCGCGTTACCACAAAACAATGCGCAACTCTATCCGGGCCGTCTGAGCTTCCATATTAGGATGTGTCAACAGTCACAGGAAAGCAAATAGATGTGGAAAAAGTTTGGGATTTTAACCGAGATGGGGTTTGTGAAAAGTTCTGTCCAGTCAATTGTTCACACTTCCTCTAAAATGAGTGTTTTATATGATGTATTATCGACTGTTTGGTTTGAATCCAGAGTGCTACTGATCCACTGGAGTTGCCAGAGTTAACTAACATTTAGTATTTTAGCGATGTTCAGGGTTTTTCCTGGCTCAAAATGAGGCAGAGGTGGTACCAGAGTGGCGAAAATGTTTGTTCTCCTTCCCAAACTTTTGCATACTGTACATTGAAAATCAAGCTACCATGCTGCTGGCTGGTCTGGCTGGCAGCAGCGGTGTCACTGTCCTCAGTGGCATTATCCCCATCTACAAGCAATGTATTTTAGGAGTTCTAATAATTATATGATTGAAGAAAATGACAATTACAACAGTAAAGCATATTTTATTTTAAGGTTCCCTGTTCAACATTAAATTAAATACAACATAAAATCTAATATGTTCATTTACACAGTTAACAAACAGCAAAGTTGTTTAAAATCAAATCAAATAAAACATAAGCTAATGTTTTAATTTGCAGTTCACAGGGGCACAAAGCCAGCAGCAAGCTGCAGTGTGGGGGCACAATGGTATTGGCATAGGTAACATGTCATGCCCTCCTCATTATGTCTGAGCCAGGTAAATTTGTTCAGCCATTGCGGGTCAAAACCACTGGCTCTGTGTTTTTGAGGACGTCTGGGAAGATGAATAAAAAGTGACGTTAAAATCACGTAAACGTCAGCTTTGCGTTAATAGCAGAAAGGGTATTGAGAAGGAGAGGGGCCAACAGGGAATTTTCCAAATGTGGGCTTCTCTTGCTTATATTGTTTTGTTACAATGTTTGATATGTGTGCCATTAATTTCTAGATATAAATGAGACGTATAAAGGAATTACAGCCTAATTGCATTGTGAGAAGTCGTTTTTTAGAGAATTAACTGACGCCTGCGCCTATTCGTGTGGGAAATCTTGTGCAGGCTATCGTTAACGTTACGTCAGATACGAAGCTGCTCCTAGCACCGAGCCAGCTATCTGGCTTATTGATATCATATTAAATGTATAGACATCTTTAGCCAAGTAAATAATGTCTATTACCTTACATTGCCTTTGTGTGTTTGTGTTTGCTTGTCATTTGGCCAAATAGCCACTGCTGACAATGCTAATGGCACTCCTATGTGTAGCTACAGCAATTAATTAACTGACTGAAGCAGCTAGCTAGCTAGGCTATTGTAATTTCCATCACAGATATATTTTCTAGTTATATATCACTACAAAGACCCTAATTGCTGTATGCTGTATATTTTTGGTACAGAATTTAAAAATGCCGAAATTGTGCTCGGCAATCGGCTGCAATAATAGGCTGTCTTTAACTTTCCAAAGGATGATTCAAGGTAGGAAATATACCTTTGCATTCAAAGTTATTTCATAGACATTGTCATGCAGCTAGCTAGCTAAAACAATGTTTGAATAGTGACATTACATTGACATTGCATTACAGGCATTTAGCAGACGCTCTTAGATTTACTTTAATAATTAAAAGAAAGCAGTGAGAGGAGGTTCATAACTGTATGAAAGTGTTCACTCACTCCACACACCTGCAGCTGCCAGCACCCGCGTTTCAGTCATTTGGATTCCGACCCCTCCATTGTACTGATGTCTTGAGAGACAGGTGGGGATTGGGGGGGCGCCTTGACTCCTACCAGGAGAGGAGAGCCAGAGACAAAACTGACATTGAAGATATTTAATCAGATTATTAACTCAGCAGGGTAGAGCAATGAGGGCAAGGGGGTACCCAATTACTGCCCCCTCAAGAGGGGGGGGCATCAAAATCCGTGCTTAACATTGGGGTCGGGGGTCGAGGGGTATAGGGTGCAGAAACACGAGATTCCCAGGCAATCCCCAGTGAATTAGTGCCGCGAGAGTGGGAGGGGGGAGGGGGGAGGGGGGGCGGCACAGTTGTGCAGGGCAGGGGGCAACAAGGGCCCCCAAGGGTTCCTCTAAGCTTTGCCATTACACTGGTCAGTCTTTTTTCTTTTTTTTTTCCGCTCCAGGCTTCATTCAAAGTTTAAGACTTGCCAATGGTGTCACCATGGTGATTCCACACGGTGAAATATTACATGTTAGTTTAGCTGTAACAGATTCACATGTTATTCGATACTGAACAGTACTGTGTGAACGGTCGGTATGTACGACCGTGATGAACCCATTTTTGTTTCATTTTATTGTTTTTTGTCCTCTGCCATGCCCATCTCCCGCCGTGTGAGGCGGCGGTGTAGTATGATGGTTAGGGAACTGCGCTTGTGACCTAAAGGTCGCAGGTTTAATTCCTAGGTAGGACAATGCAGTTACACCTTTGAGCAAAGTACTTAATCTGAATTGCTTAAATCCAGCTGTATGAATTGAATACTATGTTTAAAAGTGCTAAATGCTGCATAAGAGGCTCTGCTAAATGTCTGTAATGTAATGTGTAATATGATGTAATGTGTGAAACCGCTATGCACTCCCTGCATCTCATGATGTGTGGTTAAACTGAAGCAAATCCTTCTTCCAGACAGCGTCCCTCTCCAGGAAGGGTTGCATAAAGCCACCATTTCCTCCTCCTCCTCAGCTTGACCACAGCCATCTGGACTCTATGATGGCCACATAATGGATTGTTCCCAGCCCTCGTGCCTTATCATTGCTTTGACTGTTGCTTCATATACTCTTTATAGAATAAGAGGGTCCCAGATCCCCCAAAAACAAAGTTTTCCGCTCAGAGCTTAGTTAGATTTTTAATGTACCTTCGATGACAGGCGTCTGCATTGGGATCAAAACAAAACCTATGTAGTGAAAGACGGGTCATCAGCTGGTGACTTTCCGCGCGCATAGTATATATAATAACGAAAGGGTGTTATGAGCAGAAACACAGAACAGACCACACGTGTCATATTAAATGAGAAGGGAAGGTGGGCTATTTCCAGCGTTTAATGAAGGAAAGCTGTGTGGCTCTGCAGCGGGTTGCGGTTCCGAGACTCCAGAAACTGAGACACAACGGGTCTCATTCACCAAAGGGTTCCCTTTCTTAGTGAGGTGCATCTTTTTCCGATGAGAAGACGGAAAACAGCTTTGGAATCAGGATGGAATTTTGGGGGGGTGAATGCTATACTCTCATAAACACTGCGCCTAACTGAAAATGCGGTTCTGATTGTTGTGTCCTTGTCAAAACTACTGTCAAGAAAATAAAATATCAGTTCAGGACAGGGGGAAAAATTCACTGAAATGTATCTTTTTACAAAGTACAAAGTACTTCCCAAATAAATGAGTGTTCAGTTTAGACTGATTGGTTGATTGGCAGGTGGCACAGACATATAAACCATACTGTATATATAACCATACAAAAATGTGGTGAATTAGATATGACTTTTATAAGATATGAACTGTTTGCATGCAAATTCATGTTTCAAGTACATGTATTTGAATCACCTCTCATCTGTGGTTTGGGATGGTTTCTGCTCGAAGAGACTGAAGTCAATGGCTGGACAGAGATATAAGACACAAATACACCCCAGTGGGGTTTCTCTAGGTTTGGTGCATCAGTCTAATGTTTGGTTAAGTTATTTTTTTTTTGTCACAAGCAGTTAGTGAAAGGAATATTCTAACAATGTTAGTGAAAGGAATATGCTAGCTATGTTAGTGAAAGGAATATGCTAGCTATTTTAGTGAAAGGAATATGCTAGCTATTTTAGTGAAAGGAATATGCTAGCAATTTTAGTGAAAGGAATATGCTAGCTGTGTTACTCAAAGGAATATACTAGCAATGTTAGTGAAAGGAATATGCTAGCAATGTTAGTGAAAGGAATATGCTAGCTATTTTAGTGAAAGGAATATGCTAGCTATTTTAGTGAAAGGAATATGCTAGCAATTTTAGTGAAAGGAATATGCTAGCAATGTTAGTGAAAGGAATATGCTAGCTATGTTAGTGAAAGGAATATGCTAGCTATTTTAGTGAAAAGAATATGCTAGCTATTTTAGTGAAAGGAATATGCTAGCAATGTTAGTGAAAGGAATATGCTATGTTAGTGAAAGGAATATTCTAACAATGTTAGTGAAAGGAATATGCTAGCAATGTTAGTGAAAGGAATATGCTAGCTATGTTAGTGAAAGGAATATGCTAGCTATGTTAGTGAAAGGAATATGCTAGCTATGTTAGTGAAAGGAATATGCTAGCTATTTTAGTGAAAGGAATATGCTAGCAATGTTAGTGAAAGGAATATGCTAGCTATGTTAGTGAAAGGAATATGCTAGCTATTTTAGTGAAAGGAATATGCTAGCAATGTTAGTGAAAGGAATATGCTAGCAATGTTAGTGAAAGGAATATGCTAGCTATGTTAGTGAAAGGAATATGCTAGCTAACTTTGTCTCACCGGGAGGCTGCTTATATGGATCACTACTTGAGGACGAGTTTGCCGTCAATACATTTTTGCTTAAATCTTAAGCAAAGCAGGTTTAGGAGCAATAAGCAGGTGAAGATTTATTGCACTCTTCACAGGGGCGTTCCGGTGGAGCGTTAAAGTGCTGTTTAAATCTATCCATCCACTTCCACTGGGCCGAAAGTCACTTTGAAGCACGATCAACCATCCAACAGCAACAACATACATTCATGTTAAACTCAACATTAGAAGCAAAGACTGTGCACTCTTCCTGATAATTATTTCCCCTGCTGACATTCAGGCAAGGTTTCCTCTGAAAATGACTCATCTGGGAGGACTATATCAATTGTACTCTACATAGTCTGCATAGATTGGTTTGATTGGTTATGATATTAGGTGCTTCTCTGTTATAGGACAGTGAATAAAATCAGTCCCAATGAATAAAATTATTATCCATTGAAGCTGGAGGAAGTCTGTCACAGAAGAGGAACCATTTAGTCATCCTCAGCCCTCCCAAACTGGCATCTTGTACTGAAATCATAGGACGTGTTTATTATTGTGATGGGATTTTTCCAAATTTGTATGTATTTGAGATGAATGTATTTACATTTAAGATTCCTAATTCATGTGATCCTGAGTCTTGTAATGCACATATCCTGCACATATACACATATCCTGCACCCTGCACTGTGCCTTTTTCCTTCAAGCATCACCTGTTGAAGGGGGGTAACTTTGGGATCCACTGCTGTAGAGTTTCATTCAGGGGGTGTCAGCTGGCTAAGATTACACTGGAAAAGTGGCCATATCTTGGTTATCATTCATGCGCTCTGCTAGTCTCAGTGCTGTGGGCTCTTACTGAGGTGGACTGAATGAACCTTAAGCTGGCATTTTTCAAGAAAAAAACAGCTGAGATGTTTTGACGGTGCCAGTTCATTTTGAGATTTCAAATGCTGCTTCTACTGAACAGGTACACGCTGTTTTGGCAGAGCCTAGTCCACACCACGTATATCTTATTGTTTGTTGACAGTTGGGGGGCGGTTGGGCTGGGGGCTTGTGCATGTGCGATTGACGCTTTCTTCAGTTCAATGCAAAACACTTTTGGGTCAGTTCATAGCTGTTTTACCATGGAAAAATTATAATTTCCTGAGAGTTGAGAAATATTGACAATGTTCCTTTTTGTCTTTTTTTCTCCCTCCCCCGGGATCTGGAAAATCAATCACTTGCTTCGCAATCTCCATGGGTCAGGTATGTGACAATTTTTGTTTTAGTGTCATTCTGTACAGTGTTATCCAAACAAACATACACAGACCCACATATACAGTACACAAGCATACACACACAAACACACAAAAATTCCGAAGTAATTACAATCTATCCACTATTTATTCAGTATAAATTAATGGGCTTTCTATGAATGAAATCAAGATGACAGGCATTCTGAGTGTATATAAGTACATCTTACATTGCATGCATTTTGTGGTCCTTTCGGTTTAAGAGTTAAATTGAAATGAGCATTTCCATTCATTAGCTCATATAATCTAAACTAAGCAACTGGAAAATCTGCTGAACTGCAAGAAAAGGGAAATGTTGCTTAAGGTGGAGGCAGGCCTCTGAAGTGGCTGTGAGTAAACACGTTCCTGTAGGTGAGAAGTCCTAAAACCTCAGCGGAAACAGTAAATATCGCAACCATCGCCAGTTTAGTTCAGTTTATGTTTTCATTTCTTGTTAAAATTAATATTTTGAAGAAGAAAAAAAAAACTTCTTCCTGGGAAGAGTAGGATTTTCAGAGACCACACATAATGACCACAGAGATGTGGTTGGAAACTGTTCTCTTCCCCTCTTTGGGTACTTGCATATCTTGGTACTCCCTCAACTTGAAATTTCACACCATGATGTGTAAATGATTTACAAATAAGAGGAGTTTGCCAACCAGCCCTCAGTGGGGTAAGACAGTTTTATTGAACCCTTTGAAGATACTTTTTTTTTGTTTAGTGTTCTAAAATGCCTTACTTTCAATTACCGGTAGTGATGGCTACATCAGCATTAGAATGTTCAGGTAAGAACATTGCAATCACATGCAGTATTTGTGATCTCACTCTTTAAAGGGTAAATAATAACTGTGATTTATGCAGCTGTAAAGCCATGGAACAGGTGCTCGATGCTGATAGGCTTCCCCCCCACCCCGCCCCACTCTCTCAGGCCTTTTAAGAACACAGTCTGAGATACGCTTGAATGGGATTATTTGTATTTCTGACACACGACTGCAGAAAAAAAAGGCAAAAGAGGGAGGGGGGGTTAATCCGTGTCTTTCTCAAAATCCCATCTATTTAATGGCAGAGCCCTGACTATGACAGCCTGCTAACTCTGCCTGCACAAACGAAAGACAATCAGACCTGGAACTCTGTCTGTTATTGTAATTAGAGGCCTAATGCATGATGCTTAAGAACCCTTTAAGGCATAGTTAAGTGAAAAGCGAATAACAGGAAATGAAGATAAAACTGCTTGGATCCTGGGAGGTAGGCTGAGAGTATTATGTACTGAAATTACAATTTTTGATGAAAAAGTTCCAAAGACTTTGTGATTTGTGAGACATTCTTGACAAAACGAGTCCGTAGCTTAGGCTATATTACCTTACAATGTGTGACGTATTAACACACCATTTAACCATAACATTTAGTGGGTTGCCATTGTTGGCACTCATTCCCCTTTGCTATGATAATGAATGCAACCAGTTAGGCTGGGCTGGCTGGTTCTCTTTACAATACAGGCATTTAGCAGACGCTCTTATCCAGCATGACTTACGCAACTTCTTTTTACATCTCATTACATTTATCCATTCATACAGCTGGATATATACTGAAGCAATTCAGGTTAAGTACCTTGCTCAAGGGCACAACGGCAGTGTCCTACCTGGGAATCGAACCGGCAACATTTCGGTTACAAGTCCAGTTCCTTAAACTTTATACTACACATTACACTACTCTTGGCCCCCAGGCTTCAGGTGAAGCACTCCAGGTCTACAGGAGCTGTTATTGGACAGATCAAGGTCAGCAGCATAAGCCTGGCTGCACTTAACTTTACAGATGGGTCAGTGCAGAAAGGGGGTGGAGCAGTGAAAGTAGTCATTCACACATAGCCTATGGTTGGGGGGTGTAGGGGGTGTGACTCTTCAGATAGAGGAACTATCCATGAAGCAGGGGCTTTTCTAGACTGCTTTGATTGGGGGGGCATGAAGAGATGTTGGTGGGGCACAAGGGGGGACGAAGTAGTAGGGGGTCTGGCGGTCCTACCCCAGAAAAATGTGAGCCTTTTAAAACAAATTTCTTGCATTTCTACACAACCTCACACAGGGCATTTTCTAAAATAAAATGTTTAATTTATGAATATTTTGAAGATTTCTTTTTTTATTCAAAACCCTAGATGAGATTTGAGATGCTTTCGTATAAAGCTAAAGTATAGGCTAATCAGTAGTGGATAAGATCATTTTATTACATTTTAAACGCACCTCCACCCCCCTCATTTTATAGGAGGACAACTTTAGCTATGCCCAATAATACCAAATAATTATCTAATCTTATATGGAAACAAGTATAAAAACGATGAGCTATATTCCTTCATCATTTCAGTCTCTTTGTGCTATTTTCTATGTGAAACTAAGGTACTGTAATTGGCTCATCATTTAATTTATATATATATATATATTTACCGTTTGGTGAATTAGCTTAATCTCACACTGAAAAAATGAGAAAAATCCAACCTTTAATTTAAGTAGATTTATTATGAGAAAAAAAATCCCTCATCAAGAAATAATTATTTTTAATAAAACCATGTGTGCCACAATTATTGGCACCCTTGCATTTATATATAGAATAAAGTAATATTTTTTTATATTTGGTTCCATATCCTTTGCATGCCATGACTTGATGTTTCTGTGACTCAACAACATCAAAATACTCTTGATATCTTATTTTCTGGTACTCTTACAAGCGATACTATAACGTCTCTGCATTTGAATGGATCTCTATGGGAATTGGGGGGTGTAGCCTTATTGGTCTGTAGCTCTAATAGCCTACTAGTGCCGACTTCATATTGTCGGATTTTATTTTTTCTGGATTTGGTTTTGGGGGGGCATTGCCCCCCCTAGACACCACCCTGCCATGAAGGATATTGCATCATAAAAAGGACATTTTATTCCAGTACCTTGATTTATGAGCATGATCATGTGTTTTAGTGTCACAGGCACCAGGATGCTTTGCTCTGATTAAATCCCACAGTTTGTCCAGTTTAGCAGTTTACTCATGGGGACCCTGGTTGTTAAGCCCTTATTATATGAGGTAACAACTCAACTGAACAGATCAGAGGAGGGCAGTGAGAACTACATACTTGATGGCGTTTGAAGGGCATCTATCTTGCTTATGTAACAAATGGACCGGCTTAACGATATCAGTAACTGAGCTGGGTTGGAGAACAGGGCTTGGGGAGCAGGGGTTGAATGTAGATCATGAGTCTTAAACCTCAGTCCTGGAGGGCCGCAGTCTTTGCAGGTCTAACTCCAGTCCTGGAGGGCCACAGTGTCTGAAGGTTTAACACCAGTCCTGGAGGGCCACAGTGTCTGAAGGTTTAACACCAGTCCTGGAGGGCCGCAGTGTCTGCAGGTCTAACTCTAGTTCTGCAGGGCCACAGTGTCTGCAGGTTTAACTCCAGTCCTGGAGGGCTGCAGTGTCTGAAGGTTTTAGGTGTGTTTCAGCACTTAGTTACATGATTCATTAAAGTCAGTAATGGGCTAAGGAGTCCGTGCACCAGGATTCAAAGGCCTGAATTAGCTGCTGATTGAAAGGAAACCGCATAAACCCGCAGACTCACAGCCCTCCAGGACGGGAATTTGACACTCCTGCTGTGGAGGGCATCACAGAAGACGTGATCTGAGCGTGGAAGCGAGGAGATCAGGAATCAGCGATCGGATGACTGCAAAGAGAATGGCGGCTCTTCACCCCCGGGGGGGGTGGGCTTTGAAATTAAATGGGAGGTGCCTCTGAAAGCAACCCCCCCCACAGCTGTTGTGTGTCAGGTGTTTCCGCGGGACAGGTTATTTTTAAGGCAGGGGAGGGGCTTACCCTACTAGCTTTGCTCCAACATTCCACTACCACCTGTCCCAAAGGCGGACAGGATGAAGTGGGCGAGGGGGGTGGGACGGGGGCTGCTGCCACCTTCTCTGCACAGAAGGTCCTTACGCTTATTCAACAGCCACTGAGGTGTGAACGGCTGCATACTTCTGATGAGACTTAAAAAAAAAAAAAAAAAAGAGCTAGCGTTTCGGCCTTGGGAGCCACCTGCTAGTGCTACTTCACAGCTGTCTGCAGAGGAACAGGAGGCTTAGCCCAGTGGGATGGATCTCATTCGCCAAAAACACCGCCATCCTAAAACATTTTCAGAACCCACAGTTTGCTTGTGATGGTTCATTTACGCAGGCCCTGTGGGTATGCAGCTGATGCAGGCTACTGATGGGGCAGAAACCGGCAAGAGATCCAGTGGAAAGCACACCCAGGCATGCGATCTCACAGCAAGTGGAAAAGTCATAACCCAGCAAGCAAACCATCAGGCACTCCGTCGGCACTACAGTAGTTTTCTAGTGGCGGGATCGTTTACCAGCTACTTTGCGTTCTTTCAACAGTTGGTCCTCATCTTGACCACCTGAACCCTCCGCTTGCAGACCACTGGGGTGCCAATTGGCAAAGTGCCGGCAGACCGACACCTGCCAACAGCAGGCTGCTAATGTGCCACTGTGTGCATGCTAGCCTACGGGAGAGGCATTGTGGAAGGTGTGGGTTGTAGTGGAGCAGGAAGGACAGAGTGTCCCTGCAGAGTGTAGCACTTCATGTAAACACATGGTATACCAATGCATTCAATTTAAGCAAGACAACAGTATGTATTCATTCCAACAAACAGAAGGAAAACATTTGTCAGACAGACTCTGTAATCATATTGAAAAATAATGGATACAGTTGAAGTGGGAGGTTTTACATGCACTTAGGTTGAAGTCATTAAAACAAATGTTTAACCACTCCACAGATTTCATGTTAGCAAACTATATTGTTGGCAAGTCAGTTAGGACTACCTTGTGCATGACATAAGTAATTTTTCCGACAATAGTTTACAGACAGATTATTTCACTTTTAATTCACTATATCACAATTCCAGTGAGTCAGAAGTTTACATACACTAAATTGACAGTTTTTTTATTTATTTTTGATATTTAGTCGCATATTCTTTGCATGCCATGACTTTCTGATGTCTGTGTCTGTGACCCAAAAACATCAAAAGACTCTTGATATCTTATTTTCTGGTACTCTTACAAGCGATACTATAACGTCTCTGCATTTGAATGGATCTCTATGGGAATTTGGGGGTGGGACTAGATTTAGCTGTAAATTATGCTGGTATAATTTGGAATATGGAATACATGATTGGTAAAATGGCTGTAAGTCATCAAGGGTCTGAGGTATCAAAGGAGCCTCAAACCATCACTCTGCTGCCAGATATGCAGTAGATATATATTGAATTATAAGGATGCTGAATTATGAAAAAAAAATTTTTTTAACACCTAAACATCCAGGTGAGGATAAAGTCTACCCTTCAGGCATTCTTGGCTTGTTTCGGGGGAAGCAGTGACCTCACTAGGCGGAACGACACAACTTCGAGACAGTTCTGCTGGACACCTTTAACGAATTACATTATATTACATTTAATTTCATTACATTCATTAGCAGTCACTCTTATCCTGGGTGACAGGAGAATGCAGGAGTATATTAATGCATCCATTAGTTTAGTACTATTCCCAGACCAGCTAGTGTACAATATGTGCAACATCACAATCAATATGGTCAATCTTGAACCATAATACAAATACAAATAACAGAAAATATAATACAAATATATAATAATGCATCTAGACAAATGATATAGTCATACAGATGACATCCATATGAACCATAAAGCATGCTATAAGAATCCAAGAGTAATTACATGAGAAATGCTAGCTAGCGGGGAGCAATATAAAGTTGCAAATGAAAATAGTCACTGGTGTAAAATGGATTGATAATCGCCTGTATGGATGCGAGCTTCTCCCCCAGCCTCCTGAAATTAAGCTGTTTAGATATGGTGCATGATTGCTGGCAGGCAGCTTACAACCTAAATCCTGAGGAAAAGCCAGAAACCACACTCTGAGACTCGCGTAAAACATCTTCTCTTCCATAAGTGCAGTTCTCCTGAATAGGACTGTGACTGTGACCCCTCTGGGAGCTGATTTCTCTGTGTCGGCAACAAGAAGAGAAAGGTCGTTTTGTGGGTGGGATTTGATTGATCGATTGAATTTATTTGAAAAATCCACAATTAGTTAAATTAGTTGAGTTGTTTTCAAACAGAAAATTTGTTTCTTTTACCTTTTTTTTTATACAGGGTATCAGGATAACACAATAAGCTCAAGAGCTTATTTCCATTGTGGTCCATCATTTGAGATGGCAATGAAAGGGGGAAGGGGTGTGTCTGTTGTTGGGGTGCGTTGGCATTTACACAAAGTACATCAGGTTTTTTACACAGTTCATGTAGGGGAATAAGTGTTTAGCTGAGAACAGGTCAGCAGATTCACACAGTGACCGGTGGTCATTCATTTGAACTTGTGTCTTTAGGCATGCAGGTTTTTGTCGCTCTGGGGAGTCTAATTGATTGCATCACCCAGGCAGCAATGGTGATAAATCAGTGTTAAAATACACTTCTCACCGGCCTTTGTGTATGCGTATGTGTGTATGTGTTTGGCTGCATTGTTTTTTTGTTTCTTTTATTTCTGCAGTCATTAGCAAATGTGCTGGCAGAGAATAACTCCAAGCTGTCGCTCGTGATTTTGCTCACTGAAGCAGCTCGATGGATATTAATTGGCCGTCAGTTGTAAACAACATGTAGAGAAAGAGCCGTTTTCCCCTCCTGATTTGCATTGCTTTTTTATTTGTTAATCGTAATGAAGTGTCACAGTGCCAAGTTCAGGGAAACCGTCTACCTTTAAACATCTTTCTGGAAGCCGCTGTTTAGGTTGGCTGACACCCCACCCCTCCGCCGTGTGGTAAACGGAGACCCCCTCGTCGTGAGACGTTGCCGTGGCGTTGTCATCGCACTGGTCTCGAGAGCTTTCTTCCTGTCTCTGCCTTTGTTTGTTTACCGGAGCGCAACAACTTCAACTGCATCCACCTCAACCCTCATCGCCGTCTGTTACACAAAGCAACGTCTCCCAGATCACTGATTTTTCGAGGCTATGAGCATGTGTGGGGGGGGAGGGGGGGTGATTGTAGTTAAAACCAGTTAAAAGTTGCCTTTGTGAGTTGACATAATGCTGTGCATTGAAGATTCTCTACTCATGTCATCTACAGTGGCACACTGAAAGGATTTTAAGGTGCCAAGTGTATTTTGCTTCACCAGCCTTTAAACTGCCTTTCCAGAAGAAAATTTCAAAACTGTTTCTTGGGTTTCTGAGTGTCATGCACTGACATGCACAAATGCATATATTCTCTCTCTCTCTCTCTCTTTTTCTCTCTCTCTCTTTCTATTTCTCTATTTATCGCTCTCACACGCACACACCCAATCATATACACATTATCTTGCTCTCACACGCACACACACACACATAACCACATGCACACACACACACACACACACACACACACACACACGAAGCCATCCACAAGCCAATGCCATCAATCTGCCAATACAGAAGCTCCGCTGGCTGTCAAACTTCCCCACCCCTTGACCCCCGAATCCGCCTCAGTTTTCACCCCACAGATCGAATGGCTCCCCACATGCACGGCCACATCACTAGTCCCCGTCTTCAGCTGACCAGTCAATTAGGGACCTGGGGTCTCGCACCTGTTCCAGGCAGTGAGAGCGTTAAACTGACTACTGGATCCATCAGCGGTACCTCTGGTATGCGCGACCGGCGAGCGGCAAAGAGACCCCCCCCCCCCCATGTGCTGATCGGCTGAGTGAAACGTGTAGGTTTTATGGGCTGAACAGTTGTTATTCAAAATGATTTCCCCTCGAAATCGATCCCCTCTCCAACTTAAACTGAGTTTATATCGATTTCCTTAATTGGCAGTTACTCACTGGCCCCAGGCTTCACTCAGCAGTGTATAAAACACGGTGTTGCCATTTAGATACTGGGCATCCTGGAAAAGGCAGTGATAAACTGCCTCCATGTACAAAAAAATTATTCAAAAAGGCCTCAATCAGGATAACCGTTTAATTTTTAATCCACTAATATTGGAATCGGCTTCAGAATAGAAACACAATAAAGAGAGGGGAAAGGAAAGAAAAAAGACTGGAACTATCGGGAAAAAAAGAACGTCGCTCAAAATAATATGGTGCAGATGGTCGCTAAAAATAGCCGGCTTAATAACTGTGTTTGGGTACTTAGTTTCGGGCCCGGATTCTCAGCAGCGGCCCAGCTGATTGGACCTCCGGCTGCAGTAATGGCCTGGTGGGGTCCTGATCCACAGCATTTGCGGGTGATGGCGGTATGCTGCTCTGTTACACAGAGGCACAGAGGGAGCGAGGGAGGGAGGGAGGGAGGAGAGAAAGAGACAGACTGAGAGACTTTACTTTTTTACTTTTGATGTTCCTTTATTAAAATATCATAGTCAATTTGTTACAATACAAATAAAATCCATCAGTACATGATTTTGATGATTTAACAGAAAGAAAGATAGACAGGGGGAGAGGTAGAGAAAGAGAATGAGGTAGAGAGAGAGGTCACACAGGTGTACCCCACCAGGCCTTAGGCACTGTATTCTAACGCACGGGGAGCGAATGCATTTCACACATCTCCTCAGCAGCTTGATTTGCCTTTCTGTCTCTTTGCTCACCCCTACAGTGATGGTACACCACACCAGCTGTGGACATGGTTCAGTTACATTTCATTAAATTCAGTTCAATTTAGTTGAGTTTGATTCAATGCAATGGTTGGACCTGTGTGTGTGTGTCTCCCTCCCTGCATACTGGTATAGCCCAGTCGTGTGTGTGTGTGTATGTATGCGTGTGACTGTATATGTTTCCTCTGCACACTGGTACAGTCTGGTTTTTGCTCCATGGTGGTGTGGCTCTGTACCCAGATGCAGGTCCTCACACACGGGGCAGCAGCTGTCACTTCAGTGCTTCCACCCGACCCGTCTTCTGCTCAAGGCCAAGACACAGATCACTGGGTCCTGTGTCTCTGTAAATATGCCTTTAAATTATTAAAATGCTCCCACCCCCCTCAAAACACACACACACTTTCTCACACACACACACACGCACCTGCTTTCTCTCTCATGCACTCTCTCACACACACACACACACCCGCTTTCTCTCTCACAAACACACACACACACACACACACACACACGCTTTCTCTTTCTCACACACACACGCACACCCACACATTCAAACACACGCACACACACACACACACACACACACCCCCTTGAATGTGCCGTGAGTTTGCCCAGTATGCTGAATTATATTAGAGTTGTGTTATTTGGGGGGTGTCAGTGGGGTGCTATCTGATTGGCTGATTTTATCTTTAAAGTGTTTACTGGTAACACAAGACTTATTGAAAACCTCAGTCTGTATGTAATGTAGATGTGGTTCCTTTTCCGTTTACAACCCCCCCCTTTTTTTCCCAAAATGTGGAGAGAACACTTGGAAGGTCCATAGTAATTGTTTAAATTCCTTTGCTACTGTGATTTGTTTAATCTCGGAAACCCTTTGCTTTACGTTGTGTAAATTGTCATGCACTGACTGTTATTATTACTTTAATGTTGTATTATCATAATTTTGTGAATGCATTTTGAATCAGTGAATCAAAGCCCCAATTAACTTTAAAAAAAAACCCATCCTAACTGGTGGCATGCAAACTCAACCCACTTTCCTTTTTGCGGCTAAAAATAAGTGCCCAAATTGTCTCTTTTTTTGCATCATTGGTTTGTTTGTTTCTTTTTGGTATTTGGCATACAGACGGCTTACTCTTTTGTTTATTATCACTGTTGTCAGTTACATTTGGGTGGAAATTGTTTGATGAATGAGGCCCAGATGTGTGACTGCTTGTGCCAGAGGTGGGTGCTGGCAAAAAAGCCTGGCTTCTTTTTTACTCAAGTAAATACCGTCAATGTCAAGTATGTCAGAGACTTTCCCCTCCCTCGCCAAAATCAACAGAGGGCTGGTCGGCATCCAGCGATTATATATCACATTATAAATCCTGTCAGGAAAAAATTAAAAGAAGCCGTTCCATCGTATTGCGTTTCCAGGTTGCTACCTTTTTTCACTTTTTTAAAAGCGTAACTTCGAAAAACATGGGAGAGTGCGTTAATTTGACTTCTCCAGAAGAGCGGAGCATTTAAGGTGGAATTAAGATTCTCTCTGACAACCATGATAATCTGTCTAGTGGGTCCGGTAAAATATGCAGGTGGCTTCGAAGGTATAATGGAAAAATGGCTGAATATGCAATATAACACAGCAATACGGTTTTAGCACTGGAGTGGTGATATGAAGGCTGTGTGTGTGTGTGTGTGTGTGTGTGTGTGTGTGTGCACATGCATTTATGTGTGCGTATGTGTGTATGTGCGTGTGTGTGTGTGTGTGTGTGCGTGTGTGTATGTGCGTGTGTGTGTGTGTGTGCGTGCGTGCGTGTGTACGAGTGTGCATAATATGTCCGTGTTTAGCAGCTGCAGAGGAGCTGCGCTAGGCTGGGTTTCAGCACAGCACAGAAACACTAAATCAGGTTTAATTTGTCATGTGCGCCACGCTGGATCTGCCACTGAGTCGGCAGCATTTTGTACTCCGTCTCCAGGAGAAACCAAGGGGGCCCTCTCATTGATCGGACACATTGGGGGAATGGGTCTGAATTTGTGGGTCACAAACGAGGTAGAGATGGGTCGCAATATATAAAATAAAATATGTAAAAACTTCATGAATATAAAACACGTTTCCCATCACACTAGTCAATTTAAATGCTCCACCCGTCGCATGGTTTGTGGTAATAGCTGTGCGTATGCAGTTGTTTTAACTTGTTTTCATAAATTCAATATTTGAAGATATGGTAGGCTATATTTTATAAAAACATACCAGTGGTTCCCACAGGATTTTCTGAAACTGTGGTGGGTGGACCCTGAACTGTCTAGGGGGGTCCGGGGCATGCCCCCCCTGAAGAAAAGTTTGTTAATTTCAGCTGCAAAATTTTTGCTAAATGTATCAATTTGGTGCTCTTTGAGATAAATATTTTAAGACTAGATTCACAATTTTTGTTATTGGAACATGGGGAATGGAACATGTGAAATAAATACAATTTTTGTTAGCTGACTTTTTTGGATAGACAGCTCGCTAACATGCACAAACGTAGTCTGATAAAAAATGGTCAGCTTACAAGAATACACAGAAACTACTACAATGCATGTTAACCTGTTCTGCCCTAAACCTGCAACCCTGTCTTGGGACTGAACTTGAAAACTAGCCTGCAATAAAAATAAAAAAATATAAAAAACAAGTAATAAATGCTTGGTTATTGACAAGAAAGCCTCTGAATCTGATTGGCTGGCTATTAAATGTTCTCTACCTTGATTCTTCCTCTTCGTCTTCTCTAGACTGTTTTTTCTTAGTAAAGTACTTTAAAAAGGTATGACATGGATTTTATATGACATGGAAGCCAAACGAGTGGGGCAACGCCAGAGTTGATTAAAAACTGAGAGACTGCATTGAAGGGAAATGGGGAAACCCTGTCCTGAACACAACAGGTTGCGTTACATTGTGCTGATCTCCCTTGAATAATGTCTGTATTGTCTTCCATGAGATACTACAATATACATAAACTAGTACTTTATTTTGTTTTGCATCTCAAGTTAGCAAGCGAGATAACATTAGCTTAGTTGCGGCTAAAATGTTTTATAGCCACTAGCTTGCTAGCTAAAGTTGTACAAAGTTAGCAAAATTTATATCGTAACACAGTCAATAGCTTGGCTCGCTTGATGCTTGAACAATATATCCATTAATTTGTAGGCTACCAGAGGGTTTAACTTTCACAAACATACTAACCACGTCTAATCTCCTCAGAATCGTGAGGAGATACAGCCTCTGTCTCGGAGATGCACTCGCGTATTTGTGGGACTGTCTGTGCATGCACGTTTGTGTGAAGCAGGGGGAGGGGCAGCGAGTAGAGCAGGGGTGTCAACCTCCAGTCCTCGAGGGCCTCATTTTCTTGTAGTATAATGGTTAAGGAACTGGTCTTGTAACCGAAAGGTTGCAGGTTCGATTCCCAGGTAGGACACTGCCGTTGTACCCTTGAGCAAGGTACTTAACCTGAATTGCTTCAGTATACATACTGCTGTATAAATGGATAATATGTAAAAAATTTTAATAAATGCTAAAAAGAGATAAGAGCTGGATAAGAGCGTCTGCTAAATGCCTGTAATGTAATGTAATGTAATGTTGTTCTCAAGGCCTTAATTGGCAGGCCTTTGAAAGGAAACCACAAATACCTGTAATCACTGCGGCCCTCCAGGACTGGAGTTTGACACCCCTGGAGTAGAGTTATGAGAATCAGACGCGTTTTTTGAAACGACAGGGCTATACAACAATTTTTGTTTTTGATATCTTTTTTTGATTAGTTTGAAACTGTGGCGGTAGAAATTAAACTTAATGGGAAATGCTTCATGTGTGACTATGTACAGTATGTTTAATAAACCCAAAAGCATTACTGCGAGGTGCTACTTGACTCGGATGCTATAGCTATGTGACCTGCGTTTGTGTTATAAGCAGTTGGGGGATGGTGGGGCCTGTGACATCACAGAGCAGTGAGAGCACCATTAACCTAAAGGTGATGGAATGGGAGGATGAACCTTTTACACCGGGTATGGTTTTTGTAAAAAAAACTTTAACAGGGGGGTGGCATCCCCTTGCATCCCCTTGCATCCCCCCTCAACAAATCGACCCATGGTTATAAGTCACTCACAATGTGTGTCTGCCAGATTCCTATATTCCTATGTAAATTATATTACAGGCATTTATCAGACTTATCTTATCCAGAGCAAATGACCTGAAGCAATTCAGGTTAAGCACCTTGCCCAAGGGCACAACAGCAATGCATTAATATTAATAATAATGTCTTGCGTTTATATAGCGTCTTTCTCACCAACCGGCGACTCAAAGCGCTTTACAATGATGAGGGGTAAACTCACCTCTACCACAACCTATGTGTAGCATCCACCTGGGTGATGCAACGGCAGCCATTTTGCACCAGAATGCTCACCACACATCAGCTGAGCTGGAATGGGAGAGAATGATCTTAGCCAATTAAACTGGGAGATGATTAGGTGGCAGATTGAAAGAGCCAAGTTGAGAGTCAGGACCTTGATTTAACATCTCATTCGAAAGACAGCATATCCTACAGCACAGTGTCCCCATCACTGCACTGTGGCATTGACCAGGGGGAAAATTGCCCCCTACTGGTCCACCAACACCACTTCTAGCAGCAACCTGCTTAGCTTCAGCAGTTCAGCAGGAGCAGAGTACATGGTGGTATGGCTGCTGGCAAAACCTTTAGGTTCTCTAACAATTACACCACATCGCCGCCCAACCAGTGAACACATGAAAGGATGAGGAGAGGGAGAGAGGAGGAAGAGCAGGGGAACTCCAGAGGGAGAAATTTTAAATGTGATGCCCTTGGCTTCCAGAACTTGTCTCCTTAAGTGTGAGCAGGTCCATTGGTGCCAAACATGAAGTGATGCATTAAATGTGGAGTTTTGTCTTGTCACGTGTTTTATTCTTCTTCACCGCTGGTGCACATCCAGGAATGGTTCCCATTACTTAACCTTGAACTTACACAGGTGTGACAGGGGAAGAACAGATCAAGACGGAGCAGAGGGTGCATTAAGTACAGAACAAACGCACGTATAGAAGTTGTGACGGTATCGGGTTCTGAGCATATCCACAGGCTGGACAGTTGTAACGGTTAACAGTAGCAGTTACCGTTAACACAGCTCAAGGTTTAGGTGCCTTTTTGAGAAATTGTTCACACAATTCTTAATGATTTCTGGTAAGCAGCACATTATAAAAACCTTTTTTTATTTTATATTTTTATGAATGCATTTTCAAGTTATGCTCATTGGCAGGGAGGTGGAGAAGAATATGAGCACCGATTTCATATCAGCTTCTCTTTCACGCTGCCAGAAGCGAATCTATAAACCATTTCTGTCTGCAATAAAACTGTCATTGTGCAGTGACTGTATCGCAGGAATGTATTTTAGTGCATGATATTCAATAAAGAACAGAGTATGAGGAAGAATCAAAACTATTTAAATTAATGTCTGCAGGTGTGTTTCTTACAGATTTGGTTACACAGAGGGTTACACTTTTCATTCTGATTCTGTCAGTCGAAGCTAGAAATGTGACATTGTGAAAGAAGCATGTTGTAAGGGTGCCTATGAGCTTCTTGGATCGTATATAAACGTTGTTCTACCTCTTTTGAGCAGAGATATTCATTCTATAAAAAGTGGAAATTGAATTCCTGATTTGGTGTTTTGGATGAGTGGTCCCTCTTCAGGGGAAAAGCCTGACTGTTAAAACTGAATCCCCAGTCTCAATTCAAGCTTAGGCCGTTTCACTTTTTTATCTTCTTTTTTATATTTACACGAGAGACTTTATGGAAATGTAACCTTCAAAAAAACTCTTTTGAATAATGTCAAACGAAATTTCAAAGGAAAAGTTCAAGCGTCTACCCCCTTATAGTTTGCTCAACTCAGCAAGCCTGCTATGAAAAAACCCCTATTAAAGCATTATTTTGTGTTTGTGGGGGGGAAATGCAGCTTTTACATGCACCTGGAGCATGAATTACTTTGTAAGAGCTCTGCAGAAAGTGCTCTAGTTTTACCAAAGGCCCTGACCTCACAGGCCATGTGACAAACATCCAAACAGTGGTCAGGTCAGGGCTGAACATCCACACAGGGGCCAGGTATGAGCTGAACATCCACACAGAGGCCAGGTAGGAGCTGAACATCCACACAGGGGCCAGGTAGGAGCTGAACATCCACACAGAGGCCAGGTATGAGCTGAACATCCACACAGAGGCCAGGTCAGGGCTGAACATCCACACAGAGGTCAGGTATGAGCTGAACATCCACACAGAGGCCAGGTAGGAGCTGAACATCCACACAGAGGCCAGGTAGGAGCTGAACATCCACACAGAGGTCAGGTATGAGCTGAACATCCACACAGAGGCCAGGTAGGAGCTGAACATCCACACAGAGGCCAGGTATGAGCTGAACATCCACACAGAGGCCAGGTATGAGCTGAACATCCACACAGAGGCCAGGTATGAGCTGAACATCCACACAGAGGCCAGGTAGGAGCTGAACATCCACACAGAGGCCAGGTATGAGCTGAACATCCACACAGAGGCCAGGTATGAGCTGAACATCCACACAGAGGCCAGGTATGAGCTGAACATCCACACAGAGGTCAGGTATGAGCTGAACATCCACACAGAGGTCAGGTCAGGGCTGAACATCCACACAGAGGCCAGGTATGAGCTGAACATCCACACAGAGGCCAGGTCAGGGCTGAATTCCCTAGAGGAAAATTAATGCCTTTAAAACATGGTACTGCTCTTCCTGTGTAAGTCTACACTCTTGTACATTTACTGATTGAATAGATTAAGGGTTTTAAAGGAGCATACAACCGTCAGTATGTCTCCTTCTGAATACAGCCACTTGTACACACACACACACAGACACACATGCAGGTGCACTGCACATATGCATGCTCACACACACACACACACTCCCTGGATTTGTTGTGAGAGACCGGTGAGATCTCCGCAGGGTTCAGTCTTTCATTAAGAGCTCAGTAACATGAGCCGCCGTCTGGGGCCAGAGATTGACCAGCACCTGGCCGTGTTAAAGCAATCTGTATAGGTCGTCTGCAGGTCACAGAGGTTAACAGGGTCACCGGCCACCACCTAAGTCCATGCCACTAAGGTCAGCCAGGCTAACAATGGTCCTCTCTTTCAGCAATTATGGCACTATTGACCCATTTCCGCCGGGAGGTCAAAGGTGAATGCTAACAGAATGTGCTGGTGGTACCACTAATATCTCCTTCCCCCCAGGGCGATGAGCTGTGAAATATGTGTTTTAAAGTTTACATATAAAACTGAGTGAAAAAGTGAGCAGAGCTGTAGTTGGAGTGAGAATAGAAAATGATAAGTGTGTACTGCAGACCGTTAAGGGTAGGCATGTGTTTACTGTTTACATTTCAGCTGTGATTGATATGCAGTTTTTTTTACCAAAGGATAGAACAGGTAGGGTCCAGTAAGTTTTAGGATCAGCGTGATTCAGTAAGTACACCCACTGTCTCAGCCTGTCGCCGCCTACTGCACAATTTAGAAAAAAGAGGGGTGGGGGCGGAGGACCTGTGTCCATCGTCATTTGCATTAATTTTTTTTATTTAAAAAAAAAAAAATTTGTTTCTGAATTTCCCCCCATTTTTCTCCCAATTTAGTAGCCAATTGAACCCCTATTCTACTTCAATTCCCCCCGTGTAGCAACCGCTAGAGAACCACCACTATACAACCCCCTCAGCCGGTAGTAGGAAAGAGGCCGCCACGTCCTCTACAGGGCGTGACTCCCCAAGCTCCTGACCGTGATTCCAACTCGCCCGGGGCCTTATTTGCGTAGCAATTCTCATCCGAGCCCTCCCCCCACCCGGAAGCAGCCGCCAATTGCTGCTCCCACAAGGCGCTGGCCATGCTCGGAAAATGGCAGGACCGGGGCGCGAACCCCGATCCTCGGAGTACAACTGCGCTGACTGAAAGTCAGCGCCTTTTACCGCTGTACCACCGCAGCGGCCCATCATTTGCATTAATGAATGTACATTTTACTAAGGATTTCGTATTGAAAAACGTGGAGCTGAAACGAAAGCAACATAGTGGGTCTAACCAATCAGCTGCCGGCTGTTTTCGTTGTGGGCGCCAACAATTATCCATATGACGTAGAGGTACCTCCAAAGAGGTACTCTGACATCATGATTGGGGCGGGGGCAGTGTGGGGAGCAGAAAGGAAATTTCAACCGTTAGGGGCAGCACAAAGACGCTTTTCTACCAGTTTCTTATGATATACAATATTATTTCAGAATTGTTGAAATAACGGAATGCATGAATAAGTTTCATTATATGGTAGGCATACAAACACATTTACAGCGAAGAACAATTATCTAGAGTGTATTTAATCTTTAAGTGGAAAACTGAGGTGATGTGTCAGGTAAATTGGTGAACTTCATACCAGGTTTTGAAAGGTTACATGATTGAGGAATAGAATAGAATTTCGGATACAGTATGAATTTTGATTTGTAAAAGTAGATAGCATTTTTTTGACATTTAGCAGATGGTCTTATTCAGATTGACTTGCACTTTTATAAATTTTTTATAAAATCATCTTATATAGTTCATGTAGTTGGTATACCTTGCTCAAGGGTGCAACAGCAGTACCCAACTTGTGAATAAAATCTACAACCTTGAAGTTATAAGCCCAGTTCCAAAACCATTATGCTACACTGCCTCTTTTTTATAATGAAAAATAATGTTGTTTACCTCTGACAAGCAAGTTTAAAGTTACCATGGAGCCATTGCTCTGACCAGTCTTAGGGGTAAGATGGGCCTGTTATGCATGGAGACAGATACCTGAGCTGTCAGTCATTTACTGAGACTAATTTCTAGTGAGAAATACATTTTCCTGAGAACTTCATAATGTTTCCCAAATATGGAAAATGTAATAATTGTTTTCTCAGCCATCCATGAAAGTTATTTCTGCACAATAGACAATAAACCAAATCACAGCATCCAGAGCTCACTGACTGAATCTCTCGAGTGACAGCACATAAACAAGGGACTTTTTAAAATTTTCCAAAACAGAGCTCTTTTGTGGCAGGGGCCAATAATCTTGTGTCCTTCTAACTTTTAAAAAACATTTTAAGATTTTGGCATTACTTCAGCAGTTAGTCACCCCATTTAGTTTCACTGTCTATGAACAGTGAAACTGTCTATGACTGTCTATGAACAGTGAAACTGTTTATGACTGTCTATGAACAGTGAAAAAAATGAGGATTTGATTAAGATCATTTTCAGATGTAATTGGCAGAGTAGGCCTATATCCAGCGTAGGGGTATGTACTTATTGCATTAATGCGCTCACATTACATTGCATTGTAGTCATTTAGCAGACGCTTTTATCCAAAGCATCATACAATTAGTGCATACAGAAAGGTCATCGAAGCAACTACAGAAGAGATAAGACAAAGCACATCATTCCCAAGATATAGCAGCTATCCCAAGTAATAAACATTGAATGTAGTTCACAGTAAGCTGTGGCTAAATCAGCTATATGATAATTCTGTTCTAAATACTATTATAAACTATAACATCAAACAGTTAGTAAAGAAAAACACAGGGAACAAGTACTATGAGAAAAGTTCCTAGATTAGGATATCAGTCAAGGTGTAATCTGAAGAGGTGTGTCTTCAGGCCACGACAGAACTCAGGCAGTGTTGGAGTAGAACGTACGGGAATGGAGAGTTCATTCCACCGCTGAGAAGCTAGGGTGGAAAAGCTCCGCAGTCATTTCATTTCGTCTTTTCAGTTTTTATTTATTTGTACGGGAAAAAAGTTTAAAAGCCACATGTGCAAAGGTGTTACAATAGTACACAAAGTACTTATAAACCTAGGCACAACTCAGTTTAAAAACTGATTTTCAGTGGGTTTTCTGTCCTGCAGCTAAAAACACAAAATATAAAGAAGAGAAAAGAAAAAGAGAAAAAAAAAGGGAAAAAAGAATTTAAAAATGAAGTACAGTGGGGATGGAAAGTATTCATACCCCTTCACTTTTTGCACACTTTATTGTGTTGTAGATTTAATTTTAAATGGATAAAATTGCCATTTTTGCGCATCAATCTACACAGTGAAAACATGTTTTTATAAATTTTTGCAAACTTATAAAAAGTCTAAAACTGAAATCTCTCTTTAACCTGAGGGGTAGAGGGAGGGAAAGAGAGGAAGAGTTGAGTATTGTCAGCATAACTATGGTATGAGAAGCCATGTGAATTAATGACTGAACCGACTGAACCAAGAGACTTAGTATAAATGGAGAACAGCAGAGGACCCAGTACAGATTCCTGCAGGACTCCTGTAGAAAGGGGATGGGGTGCAGAGACAGAACCCTTCCCCGATACAAACTAAGAGAGAGCAGTCCCAGATATGCTCATCTCAGTGAGTTTGGAGATCAGAAGTTCATGGTTGACCATGTCGAACGCAGACAGGTCAAGTAGAATCAGGACAGAGGAGTGGCGAGTGCCCCTGTCACGCCCAAGAGAGCCGTTTTGGTGGAATGCCCGGACTGATGAGGGTCAAGCAGGTTGTTCTGATGGAGGAAGACAGACAGTTGGTTAAGGACTGCTCGTTTGAGATTTTTGGACAGGACGGTAGTTCCCGACATCAGAGGGTGTACATTTAGTCATTACTGTGCCAGTTTGTTGGAGCTACACATTGCTTGAAATTGGAGGACTTTAGCTTACAGGGTATTCCCCAGCTCATTACTCAACAGTGACCCATCTGGATGACCTGGCACCTGCAGTCTAGTATCTATTTTCCACTGGTCAAGTGTACCATACTGGACTTGTACTGGTACGGTGTGGTACGTTTTTCAATTACTGGTGTCAGTACGTCTAAAACGTGCTGGTTAGGTGCCCTAACATATGTGGTACTGGTCCACTTTAAAAAGCGGTCCGACGGGTGTTGTCATTACGCCAGTGACGCGCGCGCACACACACAACAGTATTTTTAAATCCCCGCTAGCTCACTGATAACTTGTTACACTGTAACGTTAACATTATCGTTGTTTCATTGTTTCAGACTAGCTGAAATAAATAAATAAATAAATAAATACAACAATGGGAGCAGGATGAACTGCAGGCCTTAATTGTGTTATGGTCCGATGGCCATATTCAGTCAATAAGAAATTAAAAGGTATTCAAAAAAAATGTGCGATGCTATGGTTGGAATGGGCTACAGTAAGACTGGGAAACAGTGCCGTGATAACATAAAAAATTTAAACAAGAATATAGAAAAATTTGGGACCATAATAATAAAAGCGGATTTTGAAAACCTGGGATAAAGAGTTCTATATGGGGCCTGTTAAGGGTTTTATACAAGAAGCAGTAGTGCCAGAAACCTTAAGCTTTGTGAGGCATGGAAAATAAAGGTATTTAAAGGGCTTGCGAGGTGCAGATGCAGATTAACTGCATGGGAACCTTAGCCGAAGGGCATTGGGTATACTCTTAACAAAGAAAAGTAAGACGGAGAAACTCTTTCAGCAAGTAAGTTGCTGTACAACTTACACATAATTCCACATATTTACAATATATTTCAATATATTCCAGTTTTGTGAAGGAATTCTGTGTGAACATTTTTATTACTGCCATTTGTTATCATGTGACATCAGTGTTATCTCTAGTTTCTTCTGTAATCCATCTAATTCTTTTCTCTGTTTGTGCTATGTAAATCTAGTTATCACATGGATGCTGGTGTTTGGTTGTTCAATGCCATATGTTAGAGGCCCAGTAGTGAATAGCATTTGATAGGTTAATTGGTCCTTCCTGGCGGCCCTAAATTCAATCCCAACAGCTTTGACTCCTGCTGAGTCTCCAAGTGACATTTACTGCTTCTGAAAACTGTGACTTAATGATGTATGAAATTTTCAGAAGGGAATGATGGAGGCAGAAAGGGTAATGGGATACCCCTACGGGCTTTCAAAATAAGTGCCTCAGGACCAGCAAACTACTGCATCACATGTACTGGATTCACCTTAAAGTAATCTGTCAAAATGACCTTTTAAAAAGGTCATAAATAAATAATTCTATGCTTTCAGAAATTAACCACTTCAGGTTTTACAATAAGAACGGTACCTGCAATTATAGTGTTTTAAGATGTTATTCAAAATAGCATTTTTGTCTAATGCAGTCATTGCATTGAAACACAGCCCAAATCAAAGCCGTTTGTTTCATAATGTGGTTAATTCGGAGCCTGTGGGCTTTTTCCTCTCTTTTCAAACTACCATATTTGATTTGTTTAATGCAAAGTACTTTTCCAAAAGTTTTCTTTGTTCTGGTAAGCAAAATGACTACTCCACTTTAATTTTCAAAACTTTCGCTTTGTGTGTATGTCTTTTCACTGATGTGATGTATTATTAAAACTTCCATCACGACCCCAGTTTTAAATCAGTCAAGCGGTGCATAGCTAATGTGCGACATCAATGCCTTCAGGAACAGTTACCTGAAATAACTGTATAACTAAATAGCTTATCATCAATGACATGCTGTACCGTGTCCCTGAGAAACATTGTGCCATTGTTAATATCACATTGATAAATTGTATGGAATAAGTTAGCAGTCCAGTAAAATGGAAAAAGATTATGAAATGCAGAGGAATTTGTCTCCTTGGGCTTGTATTTGCATTTTGGTTTGGGGTAACAGGTCGATTTTCTCAGATATGCTTAGTTAAAAAGGTTCTGCCAATTTCTCTCATCTGTACAAGGGCCCTCTAATATTACAACTGCTTGAAAATGTAAATTGTTGTCTTCATTTGTGAGGCCTGCTTGCTGAAAAAGTAATTTGCAATATTGATCGGTTAAAGAGTTGTGTGGGAAAACATCAATACATCAGAGCTGTAAAGGTAAGCACTGAATTCTGGGTAAACAGACACGGAATGTCAAGGCAGAAAACGTCAAGCAAGGAATGCGTTTTTCCAAAGTGGGAATCTTCGATGCCCCTTTGATGCCGATATTCCGGATGAGGTACCTGCTAGTCGCAGTTTTTGATGTTTATAGAGAGAAAATATATATATACAGTAAAATCATCTGAAGGATTGTGGTGGGGGAGTGAGCAAGAGATGTGCGTGACATGTCTGTCTGTCTGTTTATGTGTGTGTGCGCGTGTGTCTGTGTGTGCGATGCCGTCTCCGATAGCAATCTCAGAAGACGCCGCTGAGATGTTCCCATTGATCATTTTCTTCCGCGGTGAAAAGCAGCCTTGCCTCAATTAGCTAAATGGCTTCGGGCGAACTGCTTTGGTTAGCCAATGAGGAAGCAGTTTTCTTGCTCCACTCTCATCTGTGGCCTGCCGACCAGAGAGAAACGTCCAAGATTTACACACCAATGCCAGACCAAATTACAGAGGCTCATTACCGCCCTGCATGCAACGTCAAATGTAAAAATCTGCTTTCATTTTTTTTTCTTTTTTCTAAAATATTTTTTCGGAAGAAGATGAATGGGTTTTAATTCAAATACAGAGAGCTTTTGTGTTTTTTAGAGTATGTGTGCATTCTTTATGTGTGTGTGCATGTTTCTGTGTTTGTATGTCTCTTCCATCACACTTTAGACAATAATTTAAATGAGTGGGAACCTGATCCAACAGTAGCAGAAATGATCATTTTGTTTCTTGAGACAGTGATACATACTTTTTATGTGTGGAAGGAGGTTTTGTGGGGGGGGTGGACGGGCGTTATGGCTTTTTACATAAAATGGCTTTTTAGGAACAGTAAAGTTAATACAAAAACTGCTGGAAGATGGTGATCCTGGATTGTATCATTTCTGTCCGATAGCAGCAGATCTCCCCAGTCCCGAAGTGAAATCACAATATTGAATAAAAAAAATAAAACATGCATAAACCTCCATAATACTTCAGGTAAGAACTTAATGTGCACCACTTTTATGGCTTTTAAAGCTGATAAAGCCCCCCCTTCTTTTTTCAAACCATGGCCTTACAGGAGGAAGATTGTTCTCTCCAAGCATATTCATCTAGGAATATAAATTCAAGCACCACTTAACAAAAATATACAAGTATAAAAAAAGATTTCTGCCAGGTATTTTGATATTTGCAGTCAAACTCCATCAACATTACATTACAGCATTTAGCAGATGCTCTTATCCAGAGCAATTTGGACAGAAGATTATTTTTATTTTACATAAAATACATTTTCACAGCGGGATATTTTGTGAAGCAATTCGGGTTGATTATCTTGAGGGCACAACAGCAGCACCCCCGCTGGGTATCAAACATACAACCTCTCTCCCTCCTTTTATCTCTTCCTCTTTCGCTCTCTCTCTTTCCTACATCTCTAACCCTCTCTTCCCCCTTTCTCTCCTTTTCTTCCCCTCTCTCTCTTCCCCCCTCTCTCTCCCCCTGTCTCTCCTCCCGCCCTTCCTTTATCTCTCTTCCCTCTGTCTTTAACCCTCTCTTCCCCCTTTCTCTCTCTCCTTCCCCTCTCTTTTCTTCCTTTCTCTCTCCCCCTCTCTTCTCCCCTATCCCCCCTGTCTCTCCTCTTGCCCTTCCTTTATCTCTTCCTCCTCCGCTCTCTCTCTTCCCTCTGTCTTTAACCCTCTCTTCCCCCTTTCTCTCTCTCCTTTTCTTCCCCTCTTCTCCCTCTCTCTCTTCCCCCTCTCTTCTCCCCTCTCCCCCCTGTCTCCTCTCGCCCTTCCTTTATCTCTCTTCCCTCTGTCTTTAACCCTCTCTTCCCCCTTTTTCTCTCTCCTTTTCTTCCCCTCTCTCTTCTCCCTCTCTCTCCCTCTCTCTTTTCCCCTCGCTCCCCCATGTCTCTCCTCTCTCCCTCTCGTTATCTCTTATTCCTCCGCTCTCTCTCTTCCCTCTGTCTTTAACCCTCTCTTTCCCCTTTCTCTCTCTCCTTTTCTTCCCCTCTTCTCCCTCTCTCTCTTCCCCCTCTCTTCTCCTCTCTCCCCCTGTCTCTCCTCTCGCCCTTTATCTCTCTTCCCTCTGTCTTTAACCCTCTCTTCCCCCTTTCTCTCTCTCCTTTTCTTCCCCTCTCTTCTCCCTCTCTCTCCCTCTCTCTTTTCCCCTCGCTCCCCCATGTCTCTCCTCTCTCCCTCTCGTTATCTCTTCTTCCTCCGCTCTCTCTCTTCCCTCCATCTTTAACCCTCTCTTCCCCCTCTCTCTCCCCCCCTCTTTCCCTCTCTCTTCTCCTCTCTCCCCCCCCTCTCATTTTTTCTCTCTCTCAGGACAGTACCTGCAGGTGTGTGGCAGGTCTATCATGCCCGTGTTGAAGCTTCAGAAAGGAGTAATGTAGGTTCATGCATAAATAACATTCTGTCCCATTAGACCTGTCCTTTGCATTGCCACTGTTGCATAATAGAAAGGTTTTTTTACTCTCTTCATTATATATCAAAACACTTTACATGTAGTATGGTCTCTTTTGCAATATAGAATATATATGCATTTTGTATGTCTCATGCATTTTTATTATTTCATAGGGGGCACTCATTAATAATAAATACATAACATCTGTGATATGTAGCTGAATATAAATACCTGCAAAATGACAAAAATTCATGGCTGCATATGATTTACAGGCTGTGATTTAGATTTTCTGTGAGTGTCCATTTTATTCACAATCAGAATGCATTGAGGGGAAAAGAAAATCCCAAAAAGATACAAGTGATCATCAACGAGGTCTTTCATGAGAAACCCAACATGGCGTAGTTCTCAACTGTTGCTGCATAAATATATTCCTATGATGCGACAGAAAAATGTCATATTAGTTGAACGTTGAAGCATTTTTTAGAGTTAATATAAAGAAATATCCATCATGGCATGCCGTATTTCCACCCATGTGGACCACTCCCCTCCCCCCATATGATTAATCCCAGACTATTTTAGAGTAATGACTTCATAGCCATAGCGCAGAGGGATACTGAGCACAGGAGGCTAACACTACCACTGTATTACTGACCTGAGTGCGGTGATTACCTGGAGAATTGAATGTCATAGCACAATTGAATGCGCTATGGCAATGACATCATAGCCATAGCGCAGAGGGATACTGAGCACAGGAGGCTAACACTACCACTACATTACTGGCCTAAGTACGGTGATTACTTGGAGAATTGAATGTCAAGGCAGGTTTACAGATGAAGCTCGCAGCAAGCCGTTAGGGTTTTTTTTTTTTATATCTCTCCATAATCACCACGGTGATGGCGAGCCAGCGCGTGCAGCTAGGGGACTTTGAGAAAGGAATCCAAAGGCCATTCGGATAAAAAGCAATGACCGTATTGTGTGTTTATGGCTGCCTATTTAGCCGGGTATTTAAGTTGCGAGTTGGAGATCCTTCCAGAAGCCCTTAACACACTCCAGTTACCACGGCTGCATGGTAACAGTGGGGTGGGGGTGGGGGGAGATAGGTGAAGGATTGATTAATTTTTAAGGAGAGTGGTTTTAATTGCTCAGTGCTTCTCCTCATTTTAATTGGCACATCTATAATTAACTGACTTGCGTGAATTCCATTAGGTTTAATTTTTTCCCCCTCTTTTCTTTGGTTGGTAAACTCACTGGATTGTGACTTTGGGTTTAATTAGGAAGTGACCAAGCTGAAGGTCAGGCTGCAATGTAGACTAATTGTTGCTTGTAGCATCCTGGCACAGTTGTAAAGTTTTGTGGAGGAGACCAGGGGAAAGAGGGAGGGAGAAGTGGTTAGCGAGCCATCTGTATGGCTGTCGGTCCACCAGGATGCCAAACATCAGCGATACACCAGTCCACTACTGGACAGTCAAGCCGAGACAGTCGAGATGGGGACCAGCTGTAAAAAAATTTTTAGTTTTTTTAAAATTTGTTTTTGAGTTTTGAAAAGGAGTTTTCAGGTAAAGGTGGCCAGTGGCAGTCCCATATCATTCAGAAGCACACTCTTTAACCTTTCTCACACTCAGTAATGGGCTGGTGAGGCCTTCTCGCTGCTCAGGACTGAGAGGCGCTTGCTTGCTGGGCAGAAGTTAGCGGTAATTGCATGGAGGGCGAGGAATGGTGTCGATAGCGATACTATAACCTCTCTGCATTTGAACTGATCTCTATGAGAATTGGGGGGTGAGACTAGATTCAGCTGTAAATTACGCTGGTACAGTATGGAACACATGACTGGCGAAATGGCTGTACGTCATCAAGGGTCTAAGGTATCAAACAAGCCCCAAACCATCACTCTGCGGCCAGATATGGAGTAGATGTGGATGGATCCCTTTAAGGGTTATTTCTCCTGACTTTTTTCCCCATAGAGTTCTATAGGAAAATGAGTCAGGAGAAATACCCCTTGCAATGATCCATCCACATCTACTCCATATCTGGCAACAGAGTGATGGTTTGGGGCTCGTTCGATAGCTCAGACCCTTGATGACTTATAGCCATTTAGCCAGCCATGTGTTCCATACTGTACCAGTGTAATTTACAGCTGAATCTAGTCTCACCCCCCAATTCCCATAGAGATCCATTCAAATGCAGAGAGCTTATAGTATCGCTTGTAACAGTACCTGGAAATAAGATATCGATATAGTCTTTTGATGTTGATGGGTCACAGACTTCAGGAAGTAACAGCATGCAAAGGATATGCGACCAAATATTAAATATGATAATTTAAAAATATGTTAAAGCAAAAGGTATGAATACTTATGCAAATGAGAAATTTCAGTTTTCGATTTTTAATACATTTGCAAAAATGTCTAAAAACATGTTTTCACTTTGTCATTATGGGCTATTTTGTGTAGAATTTTGAGACAAAAAATTTACTCAATCTATTGTAGAATATGTCTGTAATGTAATAAAACGTGGAGAAGGTGAAAGGGGTGTTCAGACTTTCCGGCTTGACTGTATGTGTACAGAGAGGCTAGAGACAGCCGTATTTACAAAGCCACAGTGGACCTGTCTCAGTTGGGTTCATTTTATATCTTTATTTGTAAAAAAAATTTAACTTTCTTGATTCTGAAAATGATTTTTTCAGGCAATGGTGTTCATAGAGTCCCATAGAGAGTCGGAGGTACACCCTTGTGCTGTTTCCCAATATGAGTAATGGGGTGAGGAGCCTGCCAGCCACTTAAAGATGAGGTTTGAGTTAGAGGGAGCCATGGCTATTAAAATGAGAGGAGCATTTTATCTCTGTGTGAGAAGAGAGTTGGCAGAGTAGTGGAACAGGGCAAGGGAACACATTCCTCCACCCGGACTCAGATGACGTTCGCAGCCCCTTTTATTTTGGAATTCTGAGGTATTAAGAGATGAATTATTAAAGATTCCATATGTGTTGGCGTTGGCTTGTCACCCGAACCGCCTGGCTCTACCTGGTCTCATTACGGAGCCGTTTTCGTGGGTCTCCTCCCGGGAGAAGCCGAACTGCGCCGTTAATGCATCGTGGCAGTGGGAATTGCCCAAATGACTTCATCCCCTGCTAAAGTGAACGATAAATGACCAGATTGCATTTGAGTGGTGAAAATCGCAAACGTAAGAACAAACCGGCCTTTTGGGGTGACCGCTCGTATTGGTTTACCTAACCCCCCCACCCCCCGTCCCCAGGCACAGTCCAGCTGCAAATCTGAACGTAATCTCCCGGCTGGAAGTAAAAAAGGTGGACGTACTGCATGCAGGATTGCCTTTGCTATGCTGTGTAGATGCTGTTCACTCAGGGTTCGGTCTCTCTCTCTCTGAGCTTACGGCTGTCGCCTTAGCGGAGCCATTACAGTAGAGTGCCATGACTGATTGTTAAGCTTTCCAGATCATCGTAGCGGTTCTGGGGAAGCGCTCGCACTGACTGCATTAAACTCTGTTATACTGTCAGAGCCTGCAGGTAGTGTGGTGTTCAGCCCAGGTCACATAATCTGTGTGGCAGTGTGGTATAATGGTTAAGGAACTGGGTTTGTAACCGAAAGGTTGCAGGTTCGATTCCCAGGTCGGACACTGCCGTTGTACCCTTGAGCAAGGTACTTCACCTGCATTGCTTCAGTATATATCCAGCTGTATCAATGGATACTATGTATAAATGCAAAAGAAATGCTGTGTAAGTCGCTCTGGATAAGAGCGTCTGCTAAATGCCTATAATGTAATGGGTGCAATTCGATAAGGGATTTTTCAAGGTGATTTCAAAAGATCATTTTCACTTGAGGGTACAAAGTACACATTTTCTTCATGCAATTTATTTTTCTGCATGACATGCAATTTTCTGCATAAATATTTGTCCATCCTGATGATATAAAGATAATTAGTTGAATAACTAAGGTCTGCGGAATTCCCTTTATGTCCTGCCCATTTGTGTATATCTTGGACATATAAATGTCAACAAGTAAAAGTAAAAGCCCTGCCTCCTCTCTGGAGGGTGTGTGTGTGTTGGGGGGGGGGGGGGGAGGTCACAGCAAGTAGGTAGGTACCCCCCCCCTCCCCATCCATCTCATCTCCAAAAACCTCACAGAGTAATGAGAGGATTTTTAAATTAATTTCTCCAGATAAATCTTCTCTTTGTTTTTAAAAGTGAGGGCTTAGAAAAGAAAAGAGAAAATAACTTTTATCATTAATGTGAGCCCTGTACTGGTCTCCAAATAGTGGACGCACTACAAACAATGCTGCCACACCACTCTTTTTTTTTTGAGAGGAAAAAAAACATACAAAAATACAAACCTTTTTTTGACAGTCATTACTTCACTCAGTTTATTTCCAACTTAATTGCATTCATACAGGTTCATAACTATTGAAATTATATTTCATTCACTCAGGGAGAGGAACAATGTTCGAGGTCGGTAATGTATAAGGTTGTCATGGGGATCGTTTGAAACCTGTGTTCCATGTACAGCCGAAAAACAGCATAAGGGTTCCTGCTGACAGCCATAATGGCCAAAGTTTTTCAACTACCTCTTCATAGGAGCCAGAATATTTTTAGAAACCATGCAAAAGGGCCAAGCGTTCGCCACATACGCTTTATAAACAATGCATGAATGAGACGTACATGTGTGTAAACAAAGTGGATGTCTTCTTAAATAAGCATACGCTTTTGCTTATTGGTCTGTCAGTAGTGGAAGCTATGCTGACCCTGGGAACTTTCAGAGTTTTGGACATAATCATCCTTTTTAATGTGTTATGATAATAGATTTTTTTCTTCTCAGTGATCAAAGGGCCAAGAGGATGTCCATGGTGGCCTCATTTGGCCCTAGGTCCTCCAGATGAACAGTCCCTGCGTTGCGAACACGTGATTGGTGGTAATAGGGCTGGGGCAGTAGTGTATAATAATGGTTAGAATTCTGGGCTTGTACCTCGATGGTTGCAGGTTTGATTCCCAGTTGGGACACTGCCATTGTACCCTTGAGTAAGGGGCTTAAGCTGGATTGCTTCAGTAAACATCTAGCTGTATAAACTGTATGTAAAGAAAGTAATTTGTGTAAGTCACTCTGTCCGCTATATGTTTTAATTGTAGAGAAAGAAGGTTACAGGTGATCCTTAACTTTCTCTCTCAAATTTAACTGGAGATTTTTTCGTCAAATTGTGTTTCCAAAGTACAATCAGCAAGTTTCCAAGCATAAACGATTGCAGTGGTATAAACAACAATTATAAATGTTGGTGTATATGTAAATTTGGGGGGCGTGTAATAGACTAGTGTTGCACTGTATACAGTACTAATCACCGTGACGGCAGCTAACAATAACAGTAAAGATGAATAATGAATATGAATATGCATAAACCCAGTTGTTCGTTAGCGTGTTTGTCTGGTGATTGTAAGCTGTAAATACGGTGCCATTCCTGTCCTTCGCCAGGGAGATCTGCTTGTGTTTAGCATCTTCTCTCTCCTCTAGTGTTCCTCTGCCTCACGGGCTTGGCTGTCCGCTGGCCTGTGCAGTTAGATCACCCTCATTTATCTCCAAGCCTAACAACGGCTGGGTTCCGTGACTCTCAAACCGTGACACGTCTGCACAAGCTGGCATCGCCGTGACGACAGTCCACACAGAGTAGCAGGCCCTTCTCTGTGTGAACTGAAGGGCCAGTACACTGTGGCCTTTTATTAAAACCAGGCCCTGGATCACCACTGGAGCCTCGTTATTGGCCAGCAAGATATCCCGTGTACAAATTCTGCGGCCTTTTGTTTAATTTTGTTTCAGAGCCTGCTTTTGCCATTGTTTGCTGTTGTTGTTGTTGCTGTTGCATTGGAAATTACATCTCAAACACGGAGTGTTTGCTTTCGAGCGTGAATTATCCTGATTCCGCTCCCTTGCGCGTGTGGGCCATGGAGCTCTAATTGAAAATAAAGCCTATCGGGGGGGTGGTAGTATATCTCCTAGTGATCTGAGCACACATCATCCCTCCACTCTGCACAGGGACCAAAGGAGGTGTTTGCCATGAGGATTTCCTCTGAACATAGAGTAGCTCATGCTCCACGGCGCTTAATAAGATTTTAGCGGCTCAGTCGCCGCTGATGGAGTGACACACTGTCTCTCTCTCTGTTCCTAAGCTCATAAGAATTCTCATCAAGGCTCTAACCTTTTAATTGTCACCAAGAATACCATACTTCCATCCGTAAATATTCCCCATTGCTGGATAGAGGCATATTGATTCATGCTGGGGTTTTTTATCCCCATTATATTGGATTTTTTTAGGTATTTTTTTAGGTTAAAATACATGCTGTGTTGGGGCGGCTGGGTGGCTTATTCTGTTCCAGGCACTGTTCCAGAGCATGGATGACCCCCAAGGTGTGGTATCTGTTAAGGCACTGTTCTAGTGTGTGGATGGGCCCCACGGTCTGGTTGGAATCCTGACCGCACCAGTGCAGACCGTGGTCAGCAGGCCGATGCGTAATTGTTGCTGGCATCACCAGGGAGAAAGGGTTTCAGCTGACTCATCACAAACCAGCGCCCCCACTGGTTGGTCGGGCTCTTTCGGTTCGGCCTTCTTGGGTCTTTCGGTTGGAAGTCATCAATGAGTGATGACTCTCTCTGTAAAACTCATGATAACCCCCACGCTCTCATGAGAGGCTTCTGACAAATTTTATTGGGGTTTACATGTCAGTCTTATCAGACATTTGGTGCTGTGGAGAATGCTATAAAACTCTGGAAATATTTGAAATAGGATGTTATAACATCTGTATTCTCATAGTGGGAATTGGCCGAATCCTCTATTATACTCACATGGGTGAGTTTTTGTTGGATTGTGATTTTGGATAGTTTTTTCCTCATCATATTGAGATGAATGTTGAAACTATAATGTCAGAGTTTAATGAAATATTATGGCTCCCGAAGGGTTTGGCTAACATGGCCTGATTTTATGAAATCATGTTTGTTTTTGTTAATGGCCAACTCAATAGCTTGATAACCTTTTTTAAGGACTATTCCGTACTACTGAAATTGAGTATTTTGGTATTTCATGTAATTCCCAATGAGGCCATAAGTCAATTTGACAATGCAACTTTTATTGTTCCGTCACACAATTATTCATTGTGAAATATTTTTGTCTTCCTGTTTGCATATTTCCCCGTTCCTTCTGTGTGAAGGCTGCACATTTGGAAAGACATTTTATTCTGTGGTCATAGAAAAACAAGGGTCTACTGCCAGAGCAGGCATTAAATGGACCGTGACCACCGTCCTATAACAAAGAGAACACTGGTAGTCATGGGAACAGTAGAAAATGACAGATACTGATCAGGAAATGGATCAGTGCCTACCTTAGACACCTCCACCATCACTGAAGTATTCAAATAAAAGTGAAAAATGTTCAAATTGGACTCAGAGGGAAGCAACACTACCCGATAGTCAGAATTTTTTGCCTTCAGGGATGGTAAAAAAATGCATTTAAATATATTTTGTTGCAAAGTTTTATCCAGTTTTTATTCATGAGAAGCAATTTTTGTACAAATACATTTTTTTGTAATCATTGAATAGGCCGCTAAGGAAATTTTACTTGCGGCCTATGTGAGAGCAGGAGATGGCTTGGTCACAGATACCCATGTACTTTAAGCTGTCATGCAAGGTTTTTGCACACTACATCCATGCCAGGAACATATTAACCCAATATTTGATCATTAAGTGCAGAGACTGAAAATACGGATTGATTTTAGTCAGAAACCCAATAACCGTGGCATGTTCTGGTTTACACTGGCTTGGCTCGCTACAGCAGGAGAACCTCTTCTCTGCTTTTCCCAAATTTCTACCTTCTAAAGTTTTCCTTATGCAATTAAAATATATTGCTCTACTGTAAATATTAAATAAACACACTGCGATATGTCAAATATTACATGTGACTGTATGGGGGCACTCCAAATATATTTTCAAATATATGTCCGTATGTTGCCATTTCTGCTTAATAATACATTCTGTTGCTATGTATAGTATTATTCAATACATTTCTCATTACAAATATTGTACAATAAATTACTGTGCGATATATTGTTGAACATTTTAATTAACGGCTTCATAGTTCACAAATAAATCAGCATTATATTTTTATCACTGGCACGTTTTGTTAAATTTTAAAAATATTATCATGACAGCCTTCCATTGAAAAGAAACACAAATCAAGAATGTCAAAATATTTTGAAATATGGTAAAAAAAAACTATATTTATTTACACATAAGGGTTATTGAATTATGTAATACTGCATGCAGTTTATGCAGAGAATGTATCAGTATTTTTTAGATTTCTTAACATTACCTTAATTTAGTAAATTACAGAGTGAGTTACAATATAAGAGAGTTTAACTACATATTCCTGGTCTATGATGCATAGTGCCAGAATTTAACAACATTCCCAGGCCAGAGAGTAAATATGAAAATCACTAAAGCACTAATGCTAGTTAACTGTGATACTCATACTGACCATTACTAATTTCTGCATAATAGAATAGAATAACTTCATTAGTGAAGGTTGTGTGTGTGTGTGTGTGTGTGTGTGTGTGTGAGAGAGAGAGAGGGGGGTGTCAGAAGCTTGTTATGCTCTGAATAGCGTCTGTTACTCCTTCGATCTTTCGACCCAAATATGGCAACCCACAAATATGTGGTCACCGTCTGTCCACATAGACGGCTTGTGAGGAGCTCGCCAAATGGGGCCCTTGCCAGAAAAGTTCCCCTCCAACTGATCTTTCAAGCTCATTAAAACTTTGAAATACAGATGAAGAAAGTTTCCCTTACAAAAAAAATAACAACCTAAAAAAACGTTTTGTTTTGAGAACTAAGACTCTGAATAAAACTGACTCCCTTGTAAGCAATGTTCCGTGATCCAGTGGGGAATTTGAGCGTGGCTGCCCGGCAAAGCGATGGTGTAAAGAGAGCCATGTGGAGTGGAAGCCGTGTCCTGCAGCATGTGTACTCAGACCCGCGTACTTGCCTGCTTTTCACGTCTCTCCCTGACGGACCGGGTTCCCGCTCTCTCGGCGTGGCATTGAGACTGGCAGGTTGCAGTGAGTTTTGTGTGACAGTTCGCTGAGATGTTAGCACTCAAGCCGTGGCTGTGCACAGCCAAGCCGCTCTGCACTCCGATCGCTCCACTTACGGGCATAACCACTGTAATGAGAACAATGTGCTTTTGTACGGAGAGCAAGTGAGCACTGTGCGCATGTGTGTGTGTATGTGCGCGTGAGCGTGCATATGTGTGCAGTTTGTGTGTGTGCTTGCATGCCTATGTGAGAGTGTGTGTGTTTATATATGTCACATCCACCCCTTATCCCTTTGCCTCAGGCAGGAGTGTGACCTCTGACCTGGTCAGTTTGAATGACAGCCTCTAATGGAGACACAAGGCTGTGCCCTGTCTGAATGTCCCTGTCCTCTCATACTGTCCCAGGTTTGAGAAAGGGAGGGGGGGCAGTGTTCAAACCCCTGCCCTGACAGCGCTCGGTCTCGTCTCCAAGTCCTGGAACGCTGCCCGATAATCTTACAGTCCCTGCAGAGAGAATCCGCTCTGGGTTACTCAGTCTTGTTTTGGCTTTGGCTAATCGTTTCTTCAAGTAATATTTAGCTAATACGATTACGCAAATGTTTTTTTGTTTTTTTCTCTTATTGCATTACAGTGTATGGTGATTGTTTATTCGGCTGTCTTCTTGCGAGGGAGGGGTGGGGGGTGGGGGGGAGGGGTGCGGTGTTTCTGAAGTTTGGAGGACCGCTCGACGCCAGAGGAGGATTCTCCGTCTCGGTAACCGCAGTATACACTCCACTTGCATGACATCACTCACGCACACCCCATAATAAACGCTACAGGGGTGGGGGCGAAAACCATCTCTGCTGTCATTAGTGAGTAATAGCTCCATCAGGTGGGGGGGGGGGTCAAAGTTTGACATGGCCTTCCTGTCAGTCTTTACCCAATCCAGATTATCTTTTTCAAAGGGAGACAATGTGATTGGTTTCAGCTAAAGATCCTGCATTCTGATTGGTTCAAGAAAGTTTTAGTTGGCACAATGGAGACCATCTCTGCTGTCAGTCTTGAGTAATGGTTCTATAAGATGGGGCGGGGTCAAAGTACAACATAGTCGTCCTGATAGTCTCAAACCCCCGCCCCCCTCACCTCCCACTCCATCGCATCTGGAAAGGGAAGTTGTGACTTGCGTTCAGTAAAGAATACTGTGTTCTGATTGGTTAGAGCAAGTTTTACCTAGTGTTATGAAAACCCTTTCCATTGTCGATCCTGAGTAATGGCTTTATAAGATGGGAGGTCAAAGGGTGATGTAGCTTCTCCCCTAAGAGTCTCTACCCCCCCCCCCCCCATCTGTCTTTCTCTCTCTCGCTCGTTCTTTCTGCCTCTCTCTCCAGTGTCTCGGAGAGAGAAGTTAGTTACAACTGGTTGAATTCTGCCTGCAGAGCAAAGAGGCGCAGGTGTAAATACAAAATTTGAAGACAAAATTTCACAGTGATATCAGGAAGCTTCTTTTTTCATACAGGAAGCTTGCAGCAGTGGGTCAGAGATCTTTGTGGTTGCAAAACCCCCTGCTTGACAATCGGATTGGTCCAAGCAAGTTTAAACTGATATTGAGTTATTTACTATCAGCCCTTTAGGCTCACAGTACTGTAAGTGAGGCTTGATATTGAGTTATTTACTATCAGCCCTTTAGGCTCACAGTACTGTAAGTGAGGCTTGATATTGAGTTATTTACTATCAGCCCTTTAGGCTCACAGTACTGTAAGTGAGGCTTGATATTGAGTTATTTACTATCAGCCCTTTAGGCTCACAGTACTGTAAGTGAGGCTTGATATTGAGTTATTTACTATCAGCCCTTTAGGCTCACAGTACTGTAAGTGAGGCTACCTAATCTGATCGAGAACCTGTGGATGAGTTGTGCACACTGACGCATTTCGGAAACAGTCTTTAGACCGTTAGTAAACACTAAAAGCAGAAAAATAGCGTCATTTTGCACTAGCCTTCTAGCCTTCCATGTTCGTCTTCAGGAAACAGCGATTTGCCTAAATGCGTATGGCCTGATGGAACTCAGGAGACTTGAAAGAAAATCATTTGTTTTACGTGTAGCTACTGGATTGCATTAAATACGTGTTCTCTAGTGTGAGTCAGAGCACATAGGCAACTGACTGAAAGCTGTGATTATGTTTTTTGCTATGCTAACAAATTACCTTCATTAATGACTCACCAAAGCAGTCCGACTGCACTTGGGGATCTGAGAGATTGGAGTGGAAAGACTGACAGAAAGTGTGTAATTATAGGTCAGTGGAGAAACAGCCTGCTCCTATTTTAAAAGTGTTGCTTCTGTCATGTCAGTTTTCCTCTAGTGAGTGGGTGTTTTATTTTCATGTTATTATTATTTGGAAAACCTTCATATACATAAATGCGGTATCATTTATCTGTCGTGTGGGTTTCTAATGGATGTGGGATGGCATTTGGGGCTGGGGTTTTGGGGGGGGGGGGGGTTTGGACAGGTATGAATGTAGGTGTGTGCAGAGTTTCTGGGCCTGCTTGCCAGGGGGCTGAGGGAGGTGGGGTATATAGGTACTGGGATGGGCGGGTTTGGGGGCGGATCCCTCCGGATGAATTTTTCTCAAGCGGAAAAGTAAACCGGGGAACCAGCAGGATGTCGGCAGGTTCCGCCGTCGCCACAGTGATGACACTTTATTTTGCTTTCCAGTCAACGGGCACTAGGAAGACTTGGGACACTGGCTCCATTCAGCTCTCACACAAAACTCATCCGCCCGCCACACCCGCCCTCCCCACCGTTCCCTCACTCCCACTCACGAAGGTACAGAGAGACATCTCCCGGGGACACCCCTGAATTGCTCATCCACCGCCCACCCCCCCGCCCCGCGCCGCAAAATTCAACCAGCATTTATTTTGCTCTCTTTCCTCCCAGCTCAGTTCATGCATTAACATTAAGAGTTTTCTTTTTACTTTTACACTTTGGTGAGTTATGCTTTCATTAAATGTCTGAGAGAATTATGTCTGTTTATCGGGGCAGCAGTGTAGTGTAATGGTTTGGGAACTGGGCTTGTAACTCTAAGGCTGTCCGTTCGATTCCTATCTGGGGAGCTGCAGTTGTACCTTTGAGCAAGCTACTTAACCTGAACTGCTTCAGTAAATCCAGCTGTATAAACGGGTTGTATGTAAGAATCTGTGTAATCTGTGTAAATCACTCTGGATAACAGCATCTGTGGATGGCTGTGCATTTAGCTGAGAGAACATTTCATGCACATCCCTGTGGAATTCCTATTGTCCTATTGAATTCCTATTGTCGCAGTAATGTTGTCCTGCGTGGATATGTCTTTTCCAAAGTGTGAGCTGCCAGCCGCTGCTTTCTTTTGCTCTGTTTATGTCTTGAGACCTCTCACGTCTGGGAATATTAGCACAAACAAGAGTTCTGTTATCTGTTATAAGGTCCAATCATTTATCTAATCTTGAAATTAATTTCTGATGAAGTTGTGAGCTACAACTGCAAATTGCACTTGTGTCCTTGATGGGGGGGGGGAAAGTTTTACCGCGGTCCGATATATGAATGAACCAGCATTTCTGAGTGTGTGAGGATATTTTTAGAAAAGTAAGCCAGAATGATTCGTTTCGAAGAAAGACCAGGACTGGGCCTCCAGGTCTGGAGCTGTATGACATCACAACCTGGAGAACTGAGATAGGTCCAACCTGGACCTGCATTAGTGCAGTGAGTGGGTAGGAAGCCCCTCTATCATTGGCTGAGAATTGAAGACTCAGGGAAAGGATGTTGAAACCACCAACCCTGGAAAGGGAGACCTATTGCTCTCATAAGCCCAGTTGGGGGGATCAAAGGAAGCGTTATAGATACACATATTATTTACCAAGGTCAAAAAAAACCCAGAGACATTTGCGCCGTTAGCCAGTGCTTTGAGGATGTGATAACTGCACCTTTTAAAAGAATGCGTTTGAAGTCCCGTTTGGGTGGAAGTAGTTTCCAAGGGGGTCGCTAAGGGGGGGGGGGGGTGCAGGCTGGAAGTACGTTGGGCATTCCGCGGATGTTTGGAAGCGGCACTTGAGGATTCAGGCAGGGGGTTCAGGTTGCCGTTCGGTTTTGCACACCTATATTTGGGGCCGAGGCGTCGTCTGTGAGTCCGAACATATGTGCCTTCCCCTCATAGTGACAGAAACCCTGAATGACTGCCTTGTGACAACATTAAATAATAATCATTTAATAATTAAATAAATAATAATAGTAATAGTCAAATAAAACAGTGGTGCATGGAACGGATCAGCCAGGTGATTTGAGGGTATTGCAGGGCATGATGCCTGTTCACACACACCACACGCTGTCATGTTCTCTGCTGCGCTTCAGGTGCACTGCCGCTTAACATTAAATAATAATCATTTAATAATTCCATTTGTCCGTCTGTCTATCACACATTTACATAGACACTGTCTATTTAACTGGCAGCACACAATAGAGGTCACAGACAGACGCAAGCCCTTACTCAGAGACTGCCCTCCCCAAAAAGGTCTGTGGGGGGATTGTATTAATTTAAAAGAGTCCAGAGCAACCTTGTTATGGCTGTTGTACATGTCATCGCTCTGTATCAGTTGGGTTTCATTCTTTTAAAGAAAACACAAGCCCATAGGCTGGGGATTTATTTGACTCCACACTCCAGTATGCTCACTGAGAATTAATTTGCGGCAATACATCCTTCAGCAGACAACTTCCCCCCACCCAAAAAAAAATACAGATAAAAATGCAAGCACTATCAAGGGTCCATGAACATTAACCCACCAGTTTATCCAGTATAAATTATGGTTCTGGGTTTAATTAACACTTGTCTACAATTTGACTCTCAACTTTGACGCACAATTAAATGAGTATGTTTTTTTATCTTCACCAGTATGGTTTGTTGATTGACTCCTGCTGTACAGTATCTGTGCTGTAGAAAAAAATAAGGGGTACAGGTGTTCAACCAGCAGATGAGGCTGCATCCAAGTGTGGAGTCTGGAGGAGAGTAGAGTCTTCAGAAGGCAACATAAAGAATGATTGACACTGATGGATGAGTGTTCTGATCGTGGTAGGCACTGCATTTCGCCGCTAGGGGGCCGAGGCTGAGCACACCTTGGTCTTGAACCTTGTTCATCGGTTTGGTTGGGGGGGGGGGGGGCAGACAGGTGATCAGTGGGGGAGGGGGAAAGGGTTTGAGCTGGCCTGTAGGGTGACAACAGCAGGGTCTATGAAGAAGATACCGGCAGCTATCAGGACTTGGCAGAGGGAGGTGGCGACAGGGTTGGCCTAAGAATAGGTGGGAACACAACCCATCCCGTAAGCACCAAATCTGATCACCGTTGGCATTCGATGTCGGCACGCCAGGATTTTGCAAAATTGGTACTTCAGCGGTCGTCCAGTCCAATCGACCAACTGTTCTGCCTTTTTAACCCTGCTGAACCTCATCTGGACCGCCGTGCTTCAGCTGTCCGTTAGTAGACTGCTCTACTGGCAATTTTTACAAAACACCAATGGACAGCTGTGCTGATGGCAGGCCCAGTGGACCACTTTTGTGCTCGCTAGCTGGGAATAGACCTGTCGGCTTGCAGACGTCTGGACGTGTTGGCACGGTCGGAGTGGCGATACACCTCTGCCCTACCCAACAGATCGACATTGCTCCCTGGGTAAGATATAAGCCTCAGCACTGAAACGTCGGGCTTCTCCTCACTCCTGGAAAGCAGTGGCTGTACCAGCAAACATGAGTACTGTGTGACCAGGGTGTGTCCATTTCAAATAGATTAACAAGCCAGCTACGCCCTGTTTTTAAAACTATGGAGTTACACCTGTCCATCACGGCTAATAGCTGGGCCTATTCCCTGAACACTCCAATATCCTCCTAAGACCCGGCAATTTATTTCTGTCCCCTGTAGAGTCTCAAGAACCATATATTCTACGATGGTGAAACCTACATTACAAGAGACATTCAATAAAAATAAAAAATATATATTTTCACTGCAACATGTTTTTTGTCATCCAAGACACGATACCGCTATGATACCACATATGATACCGCTAACCCCCTAATCACAGAACACTACATTGTGATCTGCTTCCAATTCGCCCACAGACTGTCTCTTTGGGATGATAACTACCACATCAAAAACACAAATAACAGTGCAAATAAACAGCGATCGACAACTGCCAAAGGATAAACCATTGATCTCCGAAGGTGGCGAAAAGGCCTTCCCTTCCCTTCCAACATTCGCCCTTGCAGTTTTCATATCCGTGTATGTTTTTACATACTCTTAATATACAGTCAAGCCAGAAAGTCTGAATACCCCTTTCACCTTCTCCACATTTTATTACATTACAGACATATTCTACAATAGATTGAGTTCATTTTTTATCTCAAAATTCTACACAAAATAGCCCATAATGACAAAGTGAAAACGTGTTTTTAGAAATTTTTGCAAATGTATTACAAATCGAAAACTGAAATTTCTCATTTACATAAGTATTCATACCCTTTGCTTTAACATATTTTTAAAGTATCATATTTAATATTTGGTCGCATATCCTTTACTTTCTGAGGTCTGTGACCAATCAACATCAAAAGACTCTTGATATCTTATTTTCAGGTTCAGGTGTCTCTTTCTTGTTCTCGTCCTCTCACTGCCTCTGTGGGTTTTGGAGCACTTGTGTAGAAGAGGCTGTTCTATCTCAGTGAATCGGATGGGATCCAGCATCTTCATCCCCTCTCCCTGCGTCCACACTGCGAGCCAACTCATTGTTCAGCCCAGATCGTGTGGGGTGGTTTTTGTAATGAACACCAGATTGCCTGGGGAGGGAGGGCACGTCACATCTGCCGGTTCCACGTGAACATATCACAGATACACGAAAACCCTAATGTTCCTAATGGCATTCGGCTCTGACTGAGCGCCGATCAACAGCCCAGCCAGGATGTCTCCAGCATCACTCATTCCTCGCTAAGAACAACACTCAATCATATTGCTCGCTAATTTTGGAAAATACGAGTTTTCAATGGCTCGGAAGTGTGTCCTCGACTGACGGAGACAGTGAGAAAGTATCGATTTTCAGCAATGTGCATTAAGTCCATTTATCCTGCTTCTGGAACTTCAATACTCATACCCTCTTTACACCAACACGAACCTAGTTCTGGAACCAGTTTTTCTGGCTGAGAGCCGGTTCTTTTGCTGTCGAAAAGCGAAGAACTGGTTCGAGATTAGGCTCCGGCTCCGAACCGGCCCTCAAACTTGCTTGGTGGAAAAGGGGTAACAGACTACAAGAAAACTCAGGCCAGGAATGCTTTTTAGCATTTGTAAATCCAATCGAAAGCATATATATGCATAACTCTCATTCCTAACTCCATTAGCAAAGAGCTTATTCTCAGAGTGCAGCGGCATTTCTTTCACATAGTTATTCTGCATATCTTCAAATCATCTGTAAACAAAAAAATTGGCCTCCAGTGCTTTCCGGAGTCCAGTTAACAGGAGTTATGTTTTAAAAGTTGAACTGCCTTTGGAAAAAAACGGCCTCAAAGTGAACAAACAAAAATACTACATATGTGTGCATACGCACAGTGTTTATGCAGGCAGTGTTCATCTCCAATACATTGAATTTTTGATGTTTATCAGGCATGCTAGGAGCGGGTGAATTTAAGGTTAAAGTGTGGAATGAGGTTCTTTACTATAAAATGGAAATCAGGCAGGGTTTGGGATCCATTCTATTTCAGTTCAGTTCAGGAAATGAATTGCAATTCAAGTTAATCGAAAAAAAATTGATTATTGTGACAGTTCAGTTCAGTTTTTTCAGTTAATTAATAAATTTTCTGGATTGATTAAATATATGCTATATAGCATTAAGCAGAACCGTGAAATTAGGAAAAGTGTCTGGCATGGCAGGCAAAGTCATTGTACCCTGGCCTCATGTCCTTGCTAACACTATGGCCAAACATCAGCCTATCAACACAAATGGCTTGAGACCAGGTTACTTTCTTCAGTTTCGAAATTTTTTAAAATGACAATATTCACATTATTGACCCCCCCCCCACCCCAAAAAAAAACAAAACACACTCCACTTTGAAGGAAATTGGACTGTAAAGGTCAACGTTGGCACAATTGGACACAACAACTGCCATTTTTGACATTTAATGGTCAGCTTGATTATCAATATGGTTTCATGCCCTTTGCGATGATTGGCTGACAGCTGACAAAAGTGATGCAAAAAGAACGAGACCAGATGTATGTTTAGCAAGAAAAATTCTTATAACAGTTACTGTTGAACAATTTCAAATTGTAGATTCTGTTTTGTTTGCTGATTAATTTTAATGTAAATTGGATGGGTGCGAAAACAATAAGAGGTATTTTCACTGAGGATTACCCTCCTAACTTTTAATTTAGGTTCATTTATTAAAACATTAACACCCAAATGGTGGTCGGCTTAGTCCTCTTGAGGTTTTTCCTTTTTGGCTGACATCTTTGTTGGTTGCACACTTTTTCAGATTGTTAGCTAATGTGAGCAAAGATTCTCGGCACACAGAAAATAAGTTTAAATATGTTCATGAGCATTACCCAGCGTTAGCTAATGTTCACCCTGCTGAAGGCACACCAGGTTGTTTTGTGAGCAGAAGGGGTGGATAATAGGTTTTTGGGAGAGGAGGGGGAAGGCAGGGACCTGCTGAACCAGTCCAAGATGGAGGATGGAGGAGGGTCTTCAGACACTTAAAATCTTTCTGTAAGGACACGCCCCGTCTGGAGGGGTCTCTGCCTGTGCTGACCGACTTTAACAGCACTGGTCACATGACCACTGATCACATGACCATCCTTATTCCAGGAGCACCTTCCATAACCGCTCGCCCACCCTGACCTCTGCCCCGGTAAACCTCACCATTACCCCTACGAGGGCTTAAAAAAAGCCAAAAATTCATCCTGTTGTATTTAGTATTATTTTTGATGCCAAAAATTAGCACGCTGATTCATGTATTTGAGTACATGCAATGCCATGTACCTGTACAAGCAATGCATTATTATCATCGTTCAATGTGTTATTTAATAATTACATGCATACTGTATCAACAAGCACATTATCTTTAGGTTTTCTGTATGACACACTTTCCATAAAAAAAATTACTTGAAAATCTGACTTTGTTTACATTTGGAAAGGGCAGGCACTGTAGGAGCAGAACATTTAATCACTTAAAATATCCTTCAAACCGAAAACCGTGACATATTGCCTCACTTACACCCTCTGCCTTTTATCATAAAGCCAAAAGACTCTGCCCTTTAAGTCCCCGCTGTGTGACGGTATTACCGGAAGCCTGCCACACAAACTATTTAAAACGCATTACACTACATTAGCATTATATCACATTAGCCTTACATTACATCAGCATGCCTGATGCCTGGAGAAGGAGAGATAAAGTCTCTGTTGTACATGATTATCAGGCCTGTCCTGTACAGTCACATACTATAGCTAACCCTCTTCCCCACCTCTTTTAACGCACATTTGCTTTCTGGAGATTGTATGCTGTGTGTTACGGCAGTGTATAGGATTGGACCAAAATGCAGGACTCAGAGACAGGCAGCTGGTTGAACTCCATGTAGGAAGTGTGTAGTAAGTTATAGCCCACATAGGGTAGCAGGCAGGAGATCAGGAACGGGCAGGCAGGAAACAGGGCTGGGCACAAGCGAGGTCCAGGAGCAGGCAGGGGTCAGAGCCGGGGAATCCGTCAGAGCAGGGGATCAGGAGGACAAAGGGCAGGAGCAGGGTTAGGACAGAGACAGGCACGGCAGGCAGAAGAACCGGAGCTTGGCTGGCCGGGAACAGGCTGGACTGGGGCAGGTTGGACAGGCAGGAGAACACAAACTGGACGGGTATACAGGACTGAACTCAGGAACGAGGTGCAGGCAGGGAACAGACAGGAATCAAAAAAGGCTGGAAAGTAATATGACAAGCACAAGGCAGGGCACAAGACAATCTGGCACAGAACAAAGAAACAGGGGACACTATATGTCAGATTACTAACGAGACAATGAGGAACAGGTGAGACGAGAACACATGAGGAAACACAATTCAGGTGCGAGGAAGTGGAGACACAAAATGGAGGGGGAGAGGGAAAACACGGAACGGAATACACATAGAAACGGAAAAACAGGAAATCAGGACAGAGGCACGGGATGTGAAAACAGAGTTTTCAACATTTCTATGTGGAGTTTTGTTTCATCAAGAAATACGTTTTTTAATGATTTCATTATTGGTTCCTGCATGAGGCCTGGTATTGCGTTCAAAAACAAGGCCAAGATTGTGAGGCGCCCTAGAGATAACATCAATCTGATTCATAAACTGGCTGAGATGGAAAAGTCTATTTTCTGAAAGATTATTTTCTGTCCGTATATTTAGTGAAGGAAGCTGGGTAGGGGAGGGACATTAATGGAGATTTTTCAACTTTATTGAATACTCCCAAAGAGGCTATTGTTGTGCTCAGTTTCTTCTTTTCATCTCGCCTTTTATTCTCTCTCCTCTCTAACTGCCTCAGAATTACATTTTGTTTATTAAAACAATCTGAACTCTGGTACAAAGCTGAGATCCTACTCTTTCAACATAGCATGCTTATCGCATTTTATCATCTGCTAAGGGGAACTCTTGTATATTATAACACATGTATAAATGCTTCATGAATGAGTAATAACTATGTTATTAAGAGTCAATATTGAGGAAGGCTGACCATTTTACATTAGTACATTTGTACATTTACAAAGCAGTACCAAATGTATTTATAATATATATATATATATATAAACTGTATATATATACTTTAAAAAAAAATATATGTATCTACTTTCTAATATGAATATTAACATGGACATATGAGGCAGTATTTAATGAAGCATTAAAGCCATATAGCCATAAATAACATTTTAATCGCATAAAATTGTGAAATCTTCTTTATGTAATTTTGTCTGAGAGCAATTGTCTTAACAGGTGTGAGAATACCGTGTCCATTTTTTATTAAAGTTGAGAACATAACCAATTGTTCAAAGTCAGGGTTGCATTGTATTGATGTGACAACAAGCAACCATGTGGGATAAATCAACAAGGCCTTTTCATATAGTTTGACTTATGTACACCGCAGCACCCTGTGTTGAGACACATTCAGAGCCACCGGTCAAACCCAACAAAGCAATGTGTTTGGAAATGAAGCAGCAATGTAGTACATATTCACAGCCAACCGTCAAACCCAACTAAGCGATGTGTTTGGAAATTGAGCAGCTGCTATTGATTACATTACATTACAAGCATTCCAGAGCAACCGACACAGCATTTCTGCATAATTTATACATTTGAATATATAAGTACTTTGTTCAAGAGTACAACGGAAGTACCCTACCTAGGAATTGAACCTGCAACCCCAGGTTACAAGCCCAGTTCCCTAACCATCATACTACACTGCCATCGCTTGATAATGCCACTCCCTTTCACAAAGTCTTCTTGTCACATGGAGAGGGGCAGCTGTAGATTTTATAATTGTTTGTGGATCGGAATGCAAGTGCTGATAGCTTTTACACATAAACCAGTACACAAAAGATCTGTTAATTAAAGAATAGCTAACATTGCACTGTTCTACTAGCACTTACACTTCAGCATTGATTACATTACAAGGATCACTAATGAAAGTTACTTGGGTATAAGGTATAAAGTGTAAGAGAATATCTGGAGAGCGAGAGAGAGAGAGAGAATGAGAGAGTGAGGGCAGAGACGGCTGAATGAATAAGTAATAAGGATCTGGTTTTACTATTTTTAATTGGTAGGAGTTTAGAGGCTTTAAGTTCTCCTGTAGTTCCACTGCAAGTAGGACAAACCGTACACAAACTGACAACAACCTCTAATAGCAGGGGCTTAAAATGGCAAATCATCAAATCATTTTTCCCTTCTGATAAAGCCAGTGGGCTTAATGCACACTATATGTCACTGTTTATCTGGGAGAAAACATTCTGGCCCTGTCTGTACCCACCAGACCTCAAAAATATAAAGCTTAGTGTTTGCTGTGTACAGGCATACAGGTAATGTGCTCTCCACAATTTATATTGGAGCCTCCAGAAATCGGCTCACAAACAAATAATGCGATGCACAACAAATTCAGTACAATGCGATCGTGTTTAGAACTCCCTGTTCTTGCATCCCTTAGAGAACTTTTCAAAAAGATGCAAACGTACAGGCCTTAATCCTAAAAGTTTGAACTAAGAGGAATAAGGCACATGAGAATGTGCACATGAGTTTTAAATGTAGTAAAAGTAGGGTTATTCCAGAAGAATATATGCTTATAGTCCAAGTTCTTTTTTTTTGTTTTGCACCTCTGATATGTCTTGGGAGTTTGTAACAAGGTGCAGAGCAGCTGTAGAACAGGCCTGTATCATGGTCAATGACTGAAGCCAAACCTGTGACGCCGGTCTCGTCAGTGTTTTGGCAAGGGCACGCGGTAAAGTGAGAGACCTGTGACTCACCTGTGACTCCCACCTGTGAGTCACCTGTGACTTCCACCTTCATCTCACACCTGTGAATAACACCTGTGATGTACCTGTGACTCACTTTTGACACACATGTGACTCACAACGCACCAGGCCGCCAACCCTGGCCCACCCCTGACTGAGCTACAGAGACTCCAAACACTCATGATGAGAGGGGCTCATTATGTTAAAGCCCCTATATGACACTTTGTGTTGCATGTAGACCAACATACATCTTCAGAAAGTTCACTGCACCTCTCTCCAGAGTATGTTTCACTCAGAATGATAAATACAGTTTGTATACTTTAGCCCTTTGGCGGAGGCTTTTAGTCAAAGCAGCTTACAAAATATGCATTTAACATGGTTAGAAAACCACCACTAGTGCGAGAGATAAGTACTGCAATCAAATCAGTGCCATCGTAGAAATGTGGTTCACAAGACTTTTTTACTTTTTTAAATACATGATGCACTGGAAAAAATGCACTGAATTTGGTATCGCTCAGTGAGAATGTGGTATTTAACATGATTAATCCAGGCAGGCACCCGCAAACAAAGATGGGGGTGTTAGTGGTTTTTTGGATGAACAGTTCCCGTGGTAACTTTGTGCATTTATCTTGGCCAAGCCTCAACCCGATTCCACAGCTGCTGGTCCTTGCCCAGGGGCGGTGCTGAGAGGGAGGGGGAGAGGGAAAGGGAGCGGGAGATGCAAGCTTAGAAACGGCGTTGTGGTGAAGCAGTCATTTAGAACACGGCACCATGCCAAATTTCAGGGCCTCCGTTTAACGTCTGAAACCCCTCCCATCTGTGAGCCATTGTCCTGCATCCATTTCTCAGCTTCAATATCCTCAAGCTTTACTAAAATAATAAAAAGGGGCTCCTTGGCAGGTCTGATGGCGAGGAAAGAATACAAGCCTTTGTGCGAGAGGGTTCACGCCCTGCCTGGGTCTGGAAAATCTCAGCGCCTGAATTGTCTTTGTTTAGCTCTGAGATGATCTTCACATCGGCACACAGTGATAAAAATTTACATGTGAGCAGAATGTTGTTTTTTTTGGATCATGACGTTAAGATGAGTGCAGAATTGGAATGGGAATGTACCTGATATCGGAGCATGGCACACTGGGAGAGAAAGGGCGTGTTTGAGCACACTGGACCTTTCCATGGGGCCGACCTTCGACCTTGTGAGTTTGAGATCGGCACACTAGCCAGCTTTGTGAACCTGAATGCTTTGACGACATGACACTCATGGAGTTACATTCCTGAGCCCATGCAACCTTATGACAGAAAATATAGAAACCCCCCCATAAAGTACATAAGTACATGATCAACCTTAATGGACCTCCAGTGAACAGATTCAACAACAAACAATATGATTATGTGTAATATTGCGTTTTTAAGTCAGATTCAGTGTATCATCAGCAATCACATATATGCTTTGTCTTTTCTCTATTTAAAGGCTTCTCTCTAGTGATTGACCTATGTACAAGTGTACAATCTTGTCTGACCCTATCCTCCAATCACAATACTCCAGAGTTCAGCTGTATGCTTTTGTATCCATTGCTGCAGAGTATCCTTGTCGACGTTTGAGCTGCCAGTGACATGAACCTATGCCTCTCTTTCACAAGGGCCCATTTAAAACATTGAACGTCAAGTTTAAAAACCTGTTACCCCGACTTTCTAACATCACTGCTTTGTAACACCTTTACCTTTATGCGTACTTTCAAGTGAGCACTTTCCAGGCGATGCTGAGACAGACTTCCTGTGTTCGGTCTAGTTTAGTTCCCCAGCATGTAAAAGTTAACAACGCGTGTAATCGTTTTACTCTTCCAACTGAGCAGTAAGAGGTCATTGTAGCTCGTGGAACCCATGAGCCAGGGCTAACCCAAAATGACTGTTATAAAACAAATTAAACATTAGAGCATTAAACCGAAAAAAGGGAGACTGAAGTGATAAACAAGTGAACCAAAAGGATCCTAGTTGTGACAAAGGCAGTCTGTGTCATCTTTTTGTTTGTGTGTCCCACCCTGCACATCCCTTCAAATATATTTAGTCCTTAAGTCATTAAGAAGTCTAAAAGTCCCCAGGCTAACATTGTGATAGTTCACAAAAATATTCGGTTCATTTTTATTTATTCATTTTTCGGAGGAATGTGTTTTCAGATGGTTTCATTTGCCCTGCCAAGAAAGACAAAACATAAACTGCGGAAACACATTAAGCTGAATTATGTACGACACAAAACCTGACTACATTGTTTTTTTTCTGTTTGTAATTAAAGGCTCGCCAGGAAAGCGCGGAAGGAGGGGCAGGGATGGCCAGGCCGGTGAGTCTTCGTACACGCAGTTCCTGCTTTTTTATCCCTTTCTTACTTGTTTACATGTATACATTTACTGTGTGTTAATGTGTTTCTTGCATGTTTACATGTGTGCATTTTCTGTTTACATGTGTAAACTGGGTTAAGTGTGTGCTTCCTTATGTGTTTACGTACGTGCATTCTTCAACAGTGTGCGGGTAATTCATTTGTTTTATACGTACGTGCGTCTCCAATGTGTTTACGAGGGTGTGTTTCCATTTTGGTTGCATACACGCATCACCAATGTGTTTACGAGTGTGTGTTTCCAGTTTGGTTGCATACGTGCATCTCCAATGTGTTTACACTGGTGTTCTTCTTGGGTGTCCCACATATGTCTACAACAACACTGTGTTATGCACACTGCACATTCAGTATTTAGGCCGCAAGCCTTTTCAGTGTTTCTTACTTTGAGTAAGGAGCGTAACCATGGCAATTCCAGTGTTGTAACTTCTTTTGTAGTGAGGCTGCAGTTTATTTACAGACAATTCACAGACAATTTATTTACAGACAATTCTGTCAAATAGACTCTCAGAAGTCACACTGATTTTATTAATTTATTTATTATATTTAATGAATAGGTGCAGTCCGTAAGTATGTGGACAGCGACACAATGTTTGTTGTTTGGGCTCTGTACTCTGAAATTATGAGGTTAAAGTGCGGACTGTCAGCTTTAATTTGTGGGTATTTTCATCCATATTGAGTGAACTGTGTAGGAATTGCAGCCCATTTTTATAAATAGTACCCTCATTTTAGGGGACCAAAAGTAATTAGACAAATTAACATAATCGTAAATAAAATTTCCATAGATTTAGGACTTGGTTGAAAATCATCATGTATTTGATGACAGCCTGAAATGTGCGACCCATAGACATCACCAGACACTGGTCAAAGACTACCATAAAGAGAAGACTACACCAGCATAACATCAGAGGGTTCACTACAATATGCAAATCTCTGGTAAGCCACAAGAACAGAACGACCAGGTTAGAGTTTGTTAAAAAGTACATTTAATTTGTTCTGGAACAAACTCTTATGGACAGATGAGATGAATATAAACCTGTGATGGAAAGAGAGAAGTGTGGAGAAACAAAGGAACTGCTCGTGATCCAAGGCACCCCTTCTCTTCTTTGAGACATGGTGGAGGTAGTGGGTATGGCTTGGGTATGGCTGCCACTGGAACTGGCTCATTTGTATTTTTTGATGATGTGACTGCTGGATGAATTCTGAAGTGTACAGAAACATCTGATCTACTCAGATTTTGATGCCTTATAACTCATTGGATGGCAGTTCACTTTTCAGCAGGACAATGACCACAAACAAATTGTTAAGGCAACCAAGGAGTTTTTCAGGGCCAAAAAGTGAAATGTTCTTGATTGACTAAGTCAATCACCTGACCTGAATCCAATTGAACATTGGAAGACAAGACTGAAGACAGACATCCCAAAACATACAGGAACTGAAGATGGCTGCAGTACAGGCCTGGCAGAGCATTACCAGGGAAGATACCCGTCTGGTTATGTCTATGGGTCCTAGACTTGAGGCTGTCATCAAATGCAAAGGATTTGCAACCAAGTACAAAATGTATGATGACTTTATTCAAGCTTATGTTAATTTGTAGAATTACTTTTAGTCACCTAAAATGGCAAGAATATTTATAAAAAACGAATTTCTACATGGATCACTGTTTATGGATGTAAATACTTCAATTAAAGCTGACAGCCTCATGATGTATATATAAAACAATTATATATATATATATATATATATATATATAAATATATATATACAGGTATATCATGAGACAAGAGTTTCAGCATCTAACCTCACATTTACAGGCATTAGGAAACATACCAGTCAGTACAATTAATGTTTGTTCACTTAGAAAGGTCATAAGGCACATTTGATCAATCAATTTGGGAAGCTGGTAACCATGGTAACATAGCAAATACTTCAGAGTAATATTTGACTAATGAACAATAGTCTATTTATTTGCGTGCAGTAGACTCTTGTGCATGACTTCGTCTTATGAACACCCTCCAAAAAGTCAATCAAAATTTTGACTTGAGGCTGTCATCAAATGCAAAGGATTTGCAACCAAGTACAAAATGTATGATGACTTTATTCAAGCTTATGTTAATTTGTAGAATTACTTTTAGTCACCTAAAATGGCAAGAATATTTATAAAAAACGAATTTCTACATGGATCACTGTTTATGGATGTAAATACTTCAATTAAAGCTGACAGCCTCATGATGTATATATAAAACAATTATATATATATATATATATATATATATATATATATATATATATATAAATATATATATATACAGGTATATCATGAGACAAGAGTTTCAGCATCTAACCTCACATTTACAGGCATTAGGAAACATACCAGTCAGTACAATTAATGTCTGGGTCATAAGGCACATTTGATCAATCAATTTGGGAAGCTGGTAACCATGGTAACATAGCAAATACTTCAGAGTAATATTTGACTAATGAACAATAGTCTATTTATTTGCGTGCAGTAGACTCTTGTGCATGACTTCGTCTTATGAACACCCTCCAAAAAGTCAATCAAAATTTTGATGTAGAATAAAAAATATGTATTTTTCTCTTTGTTTGACCCTGAATGGATCTGAAGATTAGATCGAAGCCTTCAGGGCATCAGACTTTGAGTCTCCGGAGTTTTCCGAAACTTCTGTAAATGACTGTGGTGGACTACAGACAACTGTGGGGCTAGTTTGTCCAGTAAAGCTGTTGCAGTGGAGGCAAGCTTCCCGCTCTTACGCTCTGAAATGTTTGGGCGTGTTGTCCTGTCACGACCCGTTCCAAGTTACCGGACGTCTGGCGAACTGTCTCCTGGCAGGAATGCCGGACCAGTCCAGCTGGATCCAGCTCATTCTGAAGAAACCATGTTTGCGGTTTCACTGCCTATCACTGTGCACTCTGAAACTGGAAAAAAAGATATTGAAGCTAATTAAGGTTAGGAAAACGTATAAGTCACAAGCCTTTGTGTACGTAATTGCTAATAGGAAAGGCTAATAGACGTTGGAGCCTTGCATTCTGCCCTTGAGTCATTGCTTCTGCCCAACTGCCATCCCTGGGACCAAAGGTATTCCACTCATAAAACCTTTGGAATGACTAAACTAAATAAATCTGATTCACATTTACAGGAAGACAGTGCTATGAGGTAGCAGCTCCGCCAAATTAAATGGTTGCTTATTATAAAAAATGATAATAATGTTATTTTAATGTTAAAAATATTAACTCTGTTAATTCCAATGACAGCTTTAATGTGTCAGAAATTAAAGGTAATTTAGAGAGATGCTTTGCTTTGAAAGGTCTCTGTTGTTGCAGGTTTTCTGCCTTGATGCATTCTAATTCATTTTGAATCCGCTGTATGTCGCCAAGTGCACAGCTTAATTTTTAAACAAAACACATGGAACTGCATGGTCTGGCTCCAAGCCTGTTCTCACCTTATTATCTGCACGTTTCACTAGGTGGCTTGAAACCAATTAGAGAAAGAAGAAAGCAGTTTACTCTTCCATATTAATCGGATGCTGAGGGCATTCTGCTGTAATGGAACAGTTTACACAAGGTTTTAACTTTAGTTCAAATGTTTCTCTTGCTGATTTTGAGTGCCTGATTTCCTCTTGCAGTTTTGAGTAGCTCATTGACAATGTTGCCTCTGATCTCTCTGGACAATTCTGCTCCTTCCTCCCCCGGTCTACCCCCATCCAGCCCTGCTTGGCCCCGCCCTGCTCCGCTCTGGGCCTGCCCCCCCCTGCCCTGCACCCACCCCCCCCCCCCCCACACCACTGAGCTGTGCTGTCAGGCACACCACCACACACATACACCACACACAAACACACACACCCAACACACACACACACACTCACACACACACATACACACTCTCACACACACGAACACCCAACACACACACACACACACACACACACACACACACACACACACACAGGCTCCACTTCCTACAGACACACACACTGCTGTTTCCTCACCACACTTTTCCAGTCACGTTTTCTCAGAGCACCACCTGAGTGGATTTTATTATGCTAATATTCTTTTTTCTGCGCTGAGGAGAGACGTTGGAGCTGCTGTTAAATAAAAGCCAGCTATTGCACTGCCATTGACATTGAAATAGCTTTTGATTCATAAGCATCATAAATAAGTCTTTGCAGCTCGGGACATGCAGGCACATGTGGCGTACCTTTGCTTTTTAAATCCCTCCAGCAAAGGGGCTCATACTGAGATTCAGCCCAGCCCATTTCCCTCATCTGTCCACAGGCCATGTGACCGAACAGGGAAGAAAATAATATATTTTCCAGGACTTGTCTTTCATGTCTGGTCTCGGCATCTTACAGCCTGACGGCAGGGCAGGGGAGCCCAGGATGGGCTCTGATGTGTGTTCTTCTGTGTTAAGGGGACCCCCAAAAAACCCCAGGTGAGATGTGAGATTTCATCTGGCCATTCCCCTGAAAGGGGAAAAACTGGGCAGTGGAAAAAAAAATTCCAGAAAAAAATAAAACCGTGGTGTTTCCCCAGAAGAAAAAAGGTCTCAGAGCGAAGGGCTGTTTGGGAGGGAGACTTTTCCAGTGAACAGGGTCTGTGAAGGGGGGATTTTGTTTTTGGACTGACCTGTTCAGTAAGCTGGGTTTCTGTCTGCTGGCTCCAGGTTCCAGCTGAGCACCACAGTGGCAGTCAAGCTCTCAGTGAGTTCAGAGCCCTGGATTCTGTCTTTTCTTCTTTATTTTTTGTATAAATCCCCCCCCCGTTTAACTAGAAATGCAATTTACAATATGAGAAAAAAATTTATTTGGAATGTCCAATTGACAAAGACTCCTGAGTTGGGACAGCTGTTGTAAACTAGCTGTAAACACTCAACACCTGGTGCTCTCACTGCACATTGCCTGTACTAATGTGATGTCTACAATGAATTTAAAAATCTAATTAAAAAAGAAACCTTTTTTGGCAGACAAGCACACGCTCTCCCTCAGTGATGCGTGTTGTCAAACCGCTACTTCCTTTCATTCCGTAGTCACTAGTTACACTCACATAGTCACCAGTTACACTCACGCAGTCACCAGTTACACTCACATAGTCACCAGTTACACTCATGCAGTCACCAGTTACACTCACGCAGTCACCAGTTACACTCATGCAGTCACCAGTTACACTCACATAGTCACCAGTTACACTCACGCAGTCACCAGTTACACTCATGTAGTCACCAGTTACACTCACGCAGTCACCAGTTATACTCATGTAGTCACCAGTTACACTCATGTAGTCACCAGTTACACTCATGCAGTCACCAGTTACACTCATGTAGTCACCAGTTACACTCACGCAGTCACCAGTTACACTCATGTAGTCACCAGTTACACTCATGTAGTCACCAGTTACACTCACGCAGTCACCAGTTACACTCATGTAGTCACCAGTTACACTCATGTAGTCACCAGTTACACTCATGTAGTCACCAGTTACACTCACGTAGTCACCAGTTACACTCACGCAGTCACCAGTTACACTCACGCAGTCACCAGTTACACTCACGTAGTCACCAGTTACACTCACGTAGTCACCAGTTACACTCACGTAGTCACCAGTTACACTCATGTAGTCACCAGTTACACTCACGTAGTCACCAGTTACACTCACGCAGTCACCAGTTACACTCACGTAGTCACCAGTTACACTCATGTAGTCACCAGTTACACTCACGTAGTCACCAGTTACACTCATGTAGTCACCAGTTACACTCATGTAGTCATGGGGGGGGGGTAGTATTCACATGTAGCCTACAACTCCTGGAGGCATGGCTTCGTTATACAATCTGCTTTGGAGTTACTGGAAGAATATTTTTTGGCTTTAAATCCTGAAATTTAAATTGAAAGCCAGCAGAGCATCAAAAATCTCTGTAAGCATCTAAAATATCCTTCATCCCACACAAACCTGTCTAGGACAATCAGAAACATACACCACAACAGAAATAAAAGTTTCAGAAAGTGAACTATTCCTTTAAGAGGCTGAGCCATCCAGCAGCCCTGGGCTCAGTGCTTCACTTTGACCGCGATCGCTGACAGTGAGCATTTTTTTACAGAGTAATGTCATTATGAGGACTTTGCGTGAATCAGTATCGACACCCTCAAGGCCTCAGTCGATCAAGCTAACTGCTGCGGACTCGACAGAATGCCTGTTGGTCAAGATAAATTAGTATTTTATCATCGTTCAAGCTAGACATCCTGCACGTACCCGACACAGCCCCAAACAGGCCTCATCATTTTAATAACACTCTGGAAAAGAAATGTCCATTTTCAAAATTAGTTCAAGGTCACCCTTTCATTTATTTCGATGGAAGACAATGAAAAATGCCAAGCACTGAATGCTGCGATTCTGTTTTGCATTACGTTGTAATAATGCAGTTTCCCTCCAATAGCTCCAACTCGGCTTTCTGACAATCTATCCAAATGTTTGCTTTTCATTCACTAATTAAAGCAGGAGGCAGTGTTATGGCCTGTAGAATAGAATGCCCTGTGGTGCTGTAGATTTGCATTTCTCCCAACATACAGTTGAACGCAAAGGTACTGACACAATTTCTGTTGTTTTGTCTCTTTGGTTGTTTTGTACTCACACTGTAGCACATTGAATTTGAAATAAAACCATGAATATAAGGTTAAATTGCAAACTGTCAACTTTAATTTGAGGGTGAGTACGTCCATATCGGGTGATCCGTGTAGAAATGACAGCGTTTTTTATATAAAGTCCCCCCCATTTGACTACGTCGCTGTATGTATTTTACACTCCACTCTAATTGGTTTAGGGATTTCCTATGAGTCATCAGATCACTACATACAAAATATTGGCAAGAAAAATAATAATCTCCCATTCAATCTCATGTTACCCTGATCAGTCGGAAATCAACAGCTACAGCAGGGGTCCTGGAGAGATACAGGCAAGGACGTAGATGTCATTTCAACTTCAACAAACACGTTTTTTAAATTATTTTTTTATTTATTTTTTTGACAAGGGGGGGCAGTGGGGTGTCACTAGCAGTACAACCGATGTAGCAACTGACGTAGACCCAAGCAAGCAGGTAAGGTTAAATGTGTAACCATGTGCTTTAATCAATCAATTAAATGTGGGGTAACATCAATAACCAGCACATCCTGCAGCTCTCCTGGATCACAGAGGATCACACCAGTAATAGAGGCTTTGCATGTCAATTTGAGGTGTAGTCCATTAGTAATGACTTCAAATTGTTGTTTTTTCAGAAAAAACAGATTGAGTTCCGAGAGAGAGAGAGAGAGAGAGTCATTTGTCTTGCCTGCTTGGGTACTGTCATTTCAAAAGGCGATAATGGTGTGTAATGTCACGTGACCCGTCACGTTTGGCGCACCTGTGGTGCACCTGTGTCATAGCCAGCTTGGGTCGCTACAATGATGCTGAGCTGTCAATAACATGATGATGACAGCAGTGCTTTGCTTACTTAATTTCTTTCCGTCTTTATTTTCTTTATTTTCTACGTGGGCAAACCGTGGCACCAAAATAATTCACTCAAAGATAACAAAACATTACATTTCAGGGGTCCTTCATCTGATTTGTTTTTCTCACCAGTAATGCTATTGCATTGTCTTACTTGTCACCTTCGTCCCAAGAATAGAGTGTCGCCCTGGTATAGAAACTTATTAACTTATTGAGATGTTATTGAGAAACCAGTGCTTTGTAAATTCAAACATATGTGTTGAAAGACTGACGTGCCCAAGAAATAACTGCATGTTTCTGTTTCATCTGAAATGCTTAGAAGGGCTTAGTTCTCTTCTCTACACTTATGTTACAAGAGTCAGGAGTTCAATTTCTTTTCACTGAGGGGATAGCGACAAGTGCGATCGATATTCGCTTTTGTGCAACCGTTTGTGCGCGAGCCAAACACATTCCTCTTCATCTTCACCATCATCATGTTCTACAAGAGCAGGGCAAGATTTACGACAGCGTTCTTGAATCCTGCCCCCCCCCCCCCCCACCCACCCACCAACCAGACACACACACACAAACACAAACACTCACACACACCCATCATCTTCTTTCGTGAAGGGTAGATTATTATGAACTTGCTATTTTACTGGCGAGAGAGAGAGTGGGCGAGAGAGAAAGTTGCCAGTATAAAATAAGTAGTCTCACTCAATGAGCCGTAAAACATTGACATTGAAGTTCAGCCTTGAAGCAGCAAATGCAGGTCTCCAGAGCCCAGCTGCTGGGGCCATTCACATTTTACCTTCAGTCAAAAGCAAGCAGAGAGGGATGGAGAGAAGGAGGGAGTGAAAGGAGGCTCGTAAAAAAGCACCACTGCTTTTAGGTGGAGCAGCTGCTCTCTCCTAATAAGATCCAAATACCCAAAGTGATCCAGAAAGCCTTTGATAGGGTCCCGTATCCTGGAGCGACACCCACAGGTCCCTCTGAGCATGGGGTAATTGGGAAAGTTTACCTTACATGTAAAAAAGTGTGTGTGCGTGTGTGTGTGCGCACGCATTAATCCAGGTGCATATGTGTATGTACAAGTGTTTGTGCACACTCATGTGTTTGGGTGTGTGTGTTTGTGTGTATGATGAGCACGTGTTTGCAGGCACTCGTAAGTGTGTGTGTGGACATGTACTATATATGTGTGTGTGCATATGTGTGACATTTTTAACAAGCGGGCAGGCCTTGTAGTGTAGAAACAGGAGAAGCTTCCGGAATGAATGTAATGCCCCCCGCATTGTTGCCAAACTGCGGTACGCGTACGAGGATGAGAGATGAGGATGTTGAAGTTTCGCCAAGGTTAAATAAAGCCTTGGATGTGCAGCTCTGCAGAAACGCTACGCCGCTACGCTGGGGGGCCGTTAAAATGAGATGTTCCGGAAGCAGCTGAATTCTCTGCATTTATGTTGACCCCGTGGCCTGCGTCAATGAAAGCATATATACTGTATATATATTTAGGTCTGTTTTGCTGGAGGACATCAACATGAACTGTCACGAATCTTCGCGCTACAGTCTGTGTGTTAGAAGCTAGCGGTCATCTCAGGCCTTTGTATGTGTCAGATACCTCATGTGATTCAAATGAGTAATGAGTTTTTGTTTTCTTTTTGTTTCTCTTTCAGGACCTCCTGTAAGTATCCTCTTCTGCCATCTCAGTCTGAACTGAAATGAACTGAACTGACTGTGTGCATGAACGTCCTGAAGGTAAAAAAGATTTTTAAATAAAATAAAAATTAAAGGAAAACCAGATTTCATTAAAGGAGACTGCCTTGAGTTGCTGAGCTGTCAGGACTGGCCTACTTTTGATCTCTTGGAGAGACAAATCAAAAGGAAGCAATAAATAACTGAAATTGGAGAAAAGAAGCCAATATTTTATTTATGTTGCCAGTGTATTCAGAAATTTTGCCGTCTCTCTCTCACTCTCGCTCTTTCTTTCTCTCTCGCTGTCTCTCTCTCTATTTTTCTATGGATGTAGAATGAGAAAGTATGATTATGACTGAAAAAGTAGAAAAAGTTCTCTTTTATCTCTATATTATTTGTCTGTGCGCCTCCAACTCTGACCACTACGCATTGCCTGTGGTTTAGTGAAACGTCCATTGCACCTGGGTAGCCTGAATATACGTTGAAATAATATATTTATCCACCCTGCCTCATCAAAGGGAAGCCCTCATTACCATGACGCATGCCCTGCAAGACCCTGAGACGAGAAGCACGTCTCGCTTCTGTAAGCCCAGGCTGATCTGAGATCAGTGCAGGGCGTGTGGAAAAAGCCAGGCCCCTGTATTTTTATATTCTGGCTTTGACAGGGCAGGGGGCCCCGTGGTGGTCCCTGGGTTTGAGGTGTTCCGTCCCTTTGTGTGCTCTGTTAAGATAATTTATCGTTCGTGGAGGGGGGGAGGGTTTGGCGGTAAATGAATGCAGCTGGTGGTGTGTCCACCCATGACCCCCCCCCCCCCCCCCCTCACAGGCCAAAATACAGAAGGCGGTCACGTGTTCACAGGCTACGAGCATTGTTCTGAAGTGTGCGTGGCCGGCTTGTGGCTGAGGGGTTTATGGGTAATGGGAGCTGGGGTCGGGTTACAGCACTGAGCAGTCGCTGGATTTTGCTATGTCCTAATGCAAAAGTCCTGAGCACGAGTCACTGATGTTAACAGAAAATAACTTTTTTCGCTTGTACCAATGTACCAAAATAAATTATTCATGCCCCGGCAGTTTACCTTTAAAAATAGCATAAATAAAATAAAGTGATTTTATCTCTGCTTTACCCCTGCATTAAGCATGCCCTCTAGGGTTCAGGAAACCGCCAGGGCGCATATTAGATGCGTTTGGCCTGGTACAGTACATTGGGGAATAATGCTGGCTCTAATTATTTTGATGCATTCCTGGTTATGGACATTCATTTAACGTGTCATTGGCTCATTACAGAAATTTGAAAAGGGGCCCATCAGCTTGCTGTGGCTAAATATCCAGCCGGGCTGTTTGTAGATGATGTGGATCAGAATTTAATTACTAGATTACTAGATTTAATTACTAGAACTGAAATGGTTTTTTTATCTTTTTATTTTTTATTTATTGTCTGCGTTCTTGCTTTTCCTGTTTGTCATCCTACGTAACCTGGCCAATGTGAGGATGATTGACAGCTAACTGCCGTTGAAGGTGGAATGGTTGCAAAGTTGCAAATATGACCGTTTGCATATTTGAACTGTGGAAGAATGACCGGAGTGATTGAGCTGCAGAAAGACTTTTAGGAGTGTTACCTGAAAGTGTGGCTAAAATATTGTGAGCAGAGCTGCTTGATTGTAAATAAGGTAAACAAGCTTACCATAAGTAAGTACCATAAACTGAAACATTAACAGGGTGTTAGGAGTGCAGTTAACTGTGAAATATTAACAGAGATTGTAAGACATGCTGTTAACTATTGAATAGTAACCAAAAGATTATTAATGATGTTACTTGTGAAAGAGAGATAGAGTAGTGCTGCTAACCGTGAAAGATTAACAGAGATTGTTATTAGTGTTGTTAGCTGTTAGCTAGAGATTGGTTGGAATGGTTTTTGATTGAAATGCCACAAAGCTCCGAACAATCTCGTCCCATTTCATTTAAAATCAACCAGGTATTCAACTCTTTGATATGGCTACTAATAATAAGTAGGCTAAACGCAAAAGTTATCTGTGACTTACAATAATAGCCTAGCCTACCTATATTTCTTATCTATGATATTTTAAACTGTAATGAACGGATGTCTACCAAACCGGACCTCAAGCGTGGTAGGTCGGATCAAAACTCTAGTGATTTTGAAGAAGATAAGCCTACGACGTCAGAAGACCTCAAAATGCTTGCCTCAATAAATGAGCAATTAAATAAATTGGATATGTTATATGATCTAAAACGAGACGTAACAGACCTCAAAACATCAGTTGAGTATAGTAACTCTCAGGTTCTTCCTGTACAACATCAGGATAATCCGCCCCTTCCTCACCACCCACTCAACCCAGCTCCTGGTCCAAGCAATGGTGCTGTCCCGCCTGGACTATTGCAACTCTCTCCTGGCTGGCCTGCCAGCATCGGCCATTAGACCCCTTCAGCTTATCCAGAACGCAGCAGCGCGCCTGGTCTTCAACCTCCCCCGACACTCCCATGTCACCCCCCTGCTCATTGACCTCCACTGGCTACCAGTGATGGCTCGCATCAAATTCAAAACATTGGTGCTCGCCTTCCAGGCAGTCCGAGGATCTGCCCCTCCATACCTCCAAAAACTAATCAGACCCTACACACCTGCCAGATCCCTGCGTTCCGCCTCCTCAGGACGACTGGTACCCCCCCCCCTCTTCATACTAGCACCCGGTCTCGACGTCTGTCTGTCCTGGCCCCACGGTGGTGGAATGACCTCCCCGTGGAGGTCAGAACAGCAGAAAGTCTGACCGCCTTCAAGCGCAGATTGAAGACTCACCTCTTCAAGCTGCACCTCTCTCCACCCCTTCCTACCTCCCTGTGACTATTGGTATTAATGTTGTGTAATTACCCCCCCCCCCCCCCCCCCCCAAAAAAAAAAAAAAAAAAAAAAAAAACCCAATCATACTGACTGCGCCTAGTACTTAGATTCGTATTTGCCTTTTTAGGGTTGTTTTTAAACGCTCTTGTTCCTAGTTTGAAAATGCACTATGTACGTCGCTCTGGATAAGAGCGTCTGCTAAATGTCTATAATGTAATGTAATGGGTGAACATATTAACTGCGCCTGGCCATCAATCGGCTGCTGTCTGGTGTTTGGGCGGAGTGTGCAGCAGGTTTGTAAAGGCGGATAGTGACTGTGGGAAGTGGAAAACGGAGAGGGAGGGCAGAACGGGATTCTTTGGGCTAAGACTCCATTAGCAATACAGAACAAGAATAGAATGGAAGAAACACAGATGGAACTAGTGAAAGGATTCTAAACACAACATATTATTTTAACCAGCCTGTCCCAATATTTTATGTTTAATTTTTTTACTGCCCTTTCTTTTTATTTTCTCTTTGTATTCTTTTATTTGGAAAGTGCTTTGAAAATCATGTAACAAGTAAGTTGTGTTATTTTTGTTAAACAAGCAGAGAAGATTTTACTGTCAAATTGAGGGAAATGTTTGTAAATATGTCTTCCCTCATTCATCTTATCCTACCTTTGTTTGTGTGTCTGGGTAACACTTTAAGAGCAAACTACCTCTATCTTTAAAAGAAAGCTAGAGCCAAGACATGAGTGCAGGGAGGCCATTTTGGCTCAAGCGATGCATAAATCACTGCAGAATGTTCAATCCTTCCTTTCCTCCTCGCCTGTAATAGCCACAGCTCTCTGGCCATGTTTAATATTTCGCAGGATGAAAACCGCCACATTTGACGCCTTTATAAAAATGCAACATTTGGGAGAATTGCACTGAGGCAAAACTGTATGATGTTTTTTTTTTTTCAGATATCTTGGTATCGGCTTGAGTGACACGGTAGACTCGTTTGTTTTTTTTCGGCGGGTTTTTGAAGTGTTGGAAAAGGTGATCCGTCTCAGCGTATGAATTATGCAGCCGCGTAGACGGGATTAAAGACACGCGTGTGGCACGTGGGAGCCGGCTCCTCGCGCTCATTCATAATGCAAGGAGCCGTTAATAAATCATACCGCAGCTGGACTTTGATCGCTCGCTGGCTCCTCAGCGGCCTCTTTGAGGAAGAGGCTGTTTTACTTAGCGCTCTTCCTCTGAGCTGCCGCTATGCTTTCTTTACTGACACCTTCCCACACCGCACGCCTGCTTCTCATAGCACAGATGCAAACAAGCCAGAGGTGGAGACGCATGAGATAAAAAGTGTATTTGTGCCGTTGTGTGTGTCATACTAACCGAAGCAGGGTCTTTGTTCTATATGAATTCTGATGTTCCATGAAACATACATTACATTACAGGCATTTAGCAGACGCCCTTATCCAGAGAAACTTACATAACTTCTTATTACATGTATCCATTCATACAGCTGGATAGATACTGAAGCAGTGCAGGTTAAGTACATTGCTCAAGGGTACAACGGCAGCGTCCTACCTAAGAATCGAACCTGCAACCTTTCGGTTACAAGTCCAGTTCCTTAACCATTATACTACACTGCCACCCAAGAACAGGTGGAGCTACAGCTCTCTATAGTAGCTGACTGTAGCTCCATCTATTATGGGATTCATGAAATATCACTTATCCTGCACCACTTAACACACACTGGGGTGGTAGTGTAGCATAATGGCTAGAGAACTGGGCTTGTAACTCCAAGGTTAAATGTTATATTCCTTAGTGGAGAATTGCTGTTGTACTTTTGAGCAAGGTACTTAACCTGAATTGCATCAGTAAAATATCCAGGTGGAGAAATTGATTGAATGTAAAAAATGTGAGCAGTGTAAATCATTTGGGATAAGAGCGTCTGGTAAATACATAAATGTAAAAGTTAATAATGAAGGACTGCTGAATCCTCCATGTGAGGGTTTAGAAAATAAATATGGCAACCCATAAGGACTGCCAGGATCAGAATGGGTAATTACTGGTGAAAGGTGAAGGCACTGATTTTGGGAGTATACTGTATGTGAGGCTTGGGTGGGGGGGGGGGGGGCAGGGGGGATTGAGTTGTTCCAAAAAAGATGGGCTGACACTCACCAAGGGTCACAGTCTAAATCCCTCCCAAAATGCAGCTCATCAATAAGAAATAACACACTATCATGCCCACCATAACCACCACTCCTTTCTGAAAGCCTGGAGCCTGCTAGAATATTTATGCAGCACAGAAAAAATGCAGAAACTACAGAAAGTTTGAGCAAAAAAGTCAGACAACTTTGTTAAAGGTAAAAAGGCTTGCACCTTGGCCAGCACCATGCCACCATTTAATTTATTGCGGTGACAAGGTCAAGATATTAAGACTGTGACAATCCAAATAAGTTCAGCAGTTTGAGTATGCTCAATGGGAAATAGGTTTATGCCTAAAGCTGAAGTGTTGTATAGTTTAAGAGGATGTTTGAGGCTGATATTTGAGGACAGTGAAATTAAGTGGTTCTGGGCAGAAGGATGGAGGTTGACTGAGCATCTGTGTGTGTGCGTGCATGTGGGATGTGGGTGGGTGGGTGTCTGTCTCACACACACACACATGCACGCAGACCCATGCACATGCATGCACACACACGCACTGACATGCACAAACACACACACACAAACGCATATGCACGCACGCACGCACGCACGCACGCACGCACGCACGTGATGAATCCAAATGTCCACACTCCAGATTTGCGGACTCGGCCCTCACAAAATTTAGTCTTGCATACTGTGGGGTACTGAGGGTATAAAATGCACTAATGAGACGGGACTTCAGACATCACTGTGGAAATTACATCTGCCAATATATCTATATGAATTGTGTGTTAGGCTATTCACATTTAACTCTCTGGAAGTCTGCATCCAAGCATACTCTCTGGAAGTCTGCATCCAAGCGTAGTCTCTGTAGTCTGCATCCAAGCATACTCTCTGGAAGTCTGCATGAAAGTCTCCTCGCAGACTTGATGAATTGTAGAATTGGGCAGCCCGAGCCACTCTGGACTACATGGGAATGCTCCCGTTCAGTTCAATTCAATTTTAGTTGTATAGCGCTTTTTAACTGTCACAAAGATGCTGTGCAGAGAGACAAGGAAATTGAGCTGAACAGGTTACAGTCTCATATATTAAACTAGCTGGTCCATTAAGTCTGCCAGTCTGCCAGTGTGGGGAAGACCGGGCATTTGACTGTAATGACTGTAATGTCATTTGGATTCAGCATCACTGTGTTGAACAGGACAGGCACGTTTGACTGTAATGACTGTAATGTAATTTGGATTCAGCATCACTGTGCAGAACAGGACAGGCACGTTTGACTGTAATGACTGTAATGTAATTTGGATTCAGCATCACTGCTGAACAGGACAGGCACGTTTGACTGGAATGACTGTAATGTAATTTGGATTCAGCATCACTGTGCTGAACAGGACAGGCACGTTTGACTGTAATGACTGTAATGTAATTTGGATTCAGCATCACTGTGCTGAACAGGACAGGCACGTTTGACTGTAATGACTGTAATGTCATTTGGATTCAGCATCACTGTGTTGAACAGGACAGGCACGTTTGACTGTAATGACTGTAATGTAATTTGGATTCAGCATCACTGTGCTGAACAGGACAGGCACGTTTGACGAATTACTCTGCGGTCTCCATTCTGGCTCCGGACCGTTCCTGATTTTCCGTTCCTGATTGGCCACAGCAGATGGGCTTCACAACACCTGCTGTCACAGCTTTCTCTGACAGCGGGAAACAGAAAATAAAGAACAAACAAAAACAGCGATGGCCATTAAATGCCTGCTGGGTAAAGCGCTGTTTTTGACCTTTGACTTTTGACCTTCACAGTTGCAAAATCCGCAATAGCGTAGGTCAGACTCACCGGAGAAACAACCGTTTTTGTCTGACACGCACAAAAAATGAAATGTATTCATAGCTATTTTGTTTGTGTTGACACCCTGTTCTTTTCCATCATGGTCCTAGATGCTTTCTCAGCTAGAATAAAGA